>PVIR01001425.1:0-124167 GCA_004026965.1 Petromus typicus | reverse complement strand
TATGTATATAGGGGGGTGATAGGGTGGGTAGAGCTATGGGAAAAATGAGAATTAAGTTGTGTCTTATACTGGTACAAATACCCATTGTGGAGGGCAATTATGATGTGTATGTGTAATGTACCAATAAAGATTTCAGTTTTTAAAAAAAGAGAGTTATGGGTTTTTGGGGGGGATTTTTGAGACAGGATTTTGCTTTGTAGTTCAGGCTGGTCCTGAACTCAGCAGTCCTCCTTCCTCTGCCTCCTGAGTGCTGGGATTACAGGCATGAGCCACCACGCCCAGCACTGTGGTATGTGGTTACTGGGGATCGAACCAGAGACCTTACAGTTGCAAGGCAAGCACCGGAACAACTGAGCTAAATCCCAATCCAAGAGCTGTATTTCTAACTATGAGTTTATTTTGAATTTTATTGAATACTATTCTATATCTTTTGAGATGCAAATTATTTTGTTCATATTGCCTGTGAATAGACTGTTTAAGTCTCTCTAGACTCATAGTGCTGTTCAATTTGTAATTGCTAACACAGGTGATTTGTTACCATTTCCTCCCCAATCAGTCTTGCTAAAAGTTTATTAATTTTATTTGTCTCTTTGGAAAACCTAATGTTGGCATTATTAATTTACCTTAATGTACTATTAATTTTTTTATTTTATCAATTTATACTTTTATTATCTCTTTCCTTCTACTCTCTTTGGACGTACATTCATTATCTTTTTTCTAACTTTTTGAGATGAATTTCAGTTGGCCCTTCTATTCTCTAGTAAATGCATTTAAGGCTATAATTTTTCCTCCATGCTCAGATTTCACTGTACCTAAAATACTTAGCTAGCTATAACTTTTGATATGTAACATTTTAAAATTACTCAATTAAAGTTTTCTGATTCATACCAGATTTTTTTCCTTGACCCTTGGGTTAGATTAATTTCTAAAATATTTGTGGATTTTACATCTACCTACATGTATATGTATATATATGTGTATCTATATATGTAATGTGTATGTATGCATGTACGTGTATATAAAATGTGTTTCTACTTTAATTTCCCTATGGTCACAAAATATATGAAATGTAACTCAATTTTGAAGTTTGTTTGGACCTGCTTTTAAGCTTTGCATTTGTTCTGGTAAATGCTGTCTGCATGTGCCCGGAAAGCTAACATTGTGTGGGGCACTGTTCTGTACATGTCAGGTCAGGTTGCTACTCAAGTTGTTCACATTTGTCCCTGTTGATGCTTCTCTTTGTTAACTGCTTCTTTAGTGGTTACTGATGAGATGCTCAATTATTCCACCATGCTCATATATTTTCCCTTTTGCCGATTTGCTTTATATGATTTTTTTTTTATTTTGAGACAGTGTCTCACTTTGTAGTTCAGGCTGGCCCTGAGCTCAGCCTCAAACTCACATCACAGCGATCCTCCTGCCTCTGCCTCCCGAGTGCTCAGATTACAGCAGTGAGCCACCACGCCTGGCACTGTGATATGTGGTACTGATTGCTGCTGGGTATGAGTCTCCATGCCCGGTATTGTATGTGGTTACTTGGGAATCAAACCCAGGCCCTTGCGCATGCAAGACAAGCGCCGGAACCACTGAGCTAACTCCCCGGCCCGATCTTTTGTTTTTTTGAGACAGGGTCTCACTATGTAATTCAGGTTGACCTTGACTCATGATGTAGCTCAGGATGGGCTCAAAACTCATGGCAGTTCTCCTACCTGTGCCTCCCAAGTGCTAGGATTACAGGTATGCACCACCACACTGAGCACTGTATTTTTATTTTTATTTTTAAATGTTTCTGTGGTACTGGGGTTTGAACCCAGGGTCTTATGGATGGAAGGCAAGTGCTCTACTACTGAGCTACACCTCCAGCCTGCTTTGTATGTTGTTTTTGTTTGTTTGTTTATTTTTAATGCAGTACCAGAGATTGAACTTAGGACCTTGCACTTGCCAAGAAGGCACAGCACCACTAACTTATATCCCTGGCCCTACTTTATATGTTTCAAGATTGTATTTGTAGGTACATAAAGGTTTAGAATTGATTTTCTGCTGAATTGACACTTTTATAGTTATGAAATATTCTTCTTTATTGCTAGTAATACATAAAGTCTACTTTGTTTAATATTGGTTTACCTATATGCATTTTCATGAGGCTAGATCATGATATATATTTTTATGTCCTTTTACCATCAAATTTTCTGTATTTTTATATTTCAAAGTTGATTTATACAGCTGTTATTAATTTGTGGTTAATTATTTGGCAACACTGACCTTTTAATTGGAACTTTAATCTATTAGTAATACATGTAATCTGTCATCTTATAATTCTCTTTTTCATTTGTTTCATCTCTTCCTATAATGCTGCTTTCTCCCAGGTTTTCTATCCTAATATGATGTTTCCACTCACAAATTTACCTATTGCCTTCTTAATTTCCATTATTGCCCTTTCTGTTCAGGAATTTCCATTTCATTGTTTGTGTATAGCTTTTATCTCTCTGAAGAAACTTACCCATCATTGTATCTGTTTTCTTGAGTCTATTTATCATGATCATTTTAAGGTTCTCATAAACTACTGATGCAAACCACAACTATCTCTTTCCTCACCTATCCATAGGTTTGCAATATGGACTGCTATACTAGGTAGATCCACTTGGGCTGACCCATAAGAGCAGCATCTTCTTATGATGACTTTGTGGGAGCTGGGTAGCCTCAGCCTCACATGTCTGGAGCTGTCAACTGGCAGCCAGGTTACCTCAGAGTTTGTCACCTCACTTTTCCAGCAGGCTAGCTCAGAAGTGTTCTATGAGGCAGCAGCATTCCACGAGGATAAATGTGAAACCCCCAAGGGTTCAGTACTCAGACCACATGGTCCACTTCCACCATGGTGGAAATGACTCCACTCCTCAATAGGAGGAATAGCAAAGGATTTGCACTCATCTTCATTCACCATAGTCTGCCCTCTGCCATAATTTTTCAGAGCAACCCCCCCCCACACACACACAGAGTGTACTCACTCTACAAGGCACCAAGAAGTCACCTAATTACAGACAGCATCATGCTCTAAGTCCAGCATCTTGTGATTTGTGTTCTCACACAATACCTGGTCCCAAATCAGCACCTTGTGTTTTAGGAGAGTGATGTCACACTGCCCCACCTTTAGTGCTTCATTTCTTTATCAGTTACCTGTTGCAGCATAGAAAACCACAGCTAAATTTAGTGGCTTAACACATTGTCGTTGCTTACAATGTTGTGGTCAGGAATTTGGCCACCACCCAGCTGGAAAACAGATCTGCCAGCTTTGCTTGGAGTGGCTCAGGCAGCTTACTCGTGGTCGAGAGACTGGGAAAGCCTGACTCGTATACCTGTGGATTGGTGTTGAGTACTGAGGTGCTCCTATTCTCCTCTGTGTGGCCCCTCCACTCAAGTGTTCAAGTTTGTTCATATTGCCACCCTCTAAGACCACAATGTGTTACATTTGTGTAAGCTCCTTAGTTTTGCAAGTTAGTCACCTTAGTTCGAAAGATCAGGCCAAATTCAAGAGGCTCCATCTCTTGATGGGAAGTATGATAGATATTTAAGATCACTGAATGTGCTCGCATCATTAGCTCTGTTTCTAGAGACTGTTCTTTCTGTTGGATTTAGTTGTTGTTTTTTTTTTTTAAGTATGGAAAAAGAATTTAGAGGTTCAACCTATTATCTTCTTATTGAAAACAGGATTTTATTCTAGTGTGCAAAAGAATCATGGGCAGATCAGCTTACTGAAGTCAAGGATTGAGCCTACAAGGACCTCAACCAAAAACTCGGAATTTTTCTGGCCCCCATCCTGGGGAGATCACACCCCCAAGGCTGCTTTCCTCAGAGGCATGAGCCAGCTGAGTTATCTGCTTCACTTTTCACTCTCCAAGAATCTTCTTCTGCTCTGTCCTCAAACCTCAACCATCTGTACAGCTTGACAACTCACAGATGCTTCAGGAAAAACACTGTTCCATGGCCCTCTGCTCACCAGCGGCTTGTCCCTGGAATTCACGTCCTACACAGTACTCCGCAGTAGAAGCACAGCCTGCAGTGTGGGCTGCTCTGTCAGAGATCGTATCCTTCTATGTCTGTACCCCTCGAGCCTTCTAGCAGGGTCATTGTCATTATTGATGTTGAGCATAGTTGTCACAGGAATGTCCAGTGGGAGGATGACTCTCTGTGAGTTTCATAGGCAGAAGGACACTGCTACAGTTTCCACGTGGTCATGTTTGCTGTTAGTCGTTTTTCTATACAGATACCAAATAATATCTTTCCTTTGTCACTGATATTTCTCAAAGGACCTTCATTTTTAGAAGAAATTTTACAGACAAAGCCATGTAGTACTTTGAGCTGAACTCAAATTCCCTTGCTAACTTGTCCTACACTCTGGCCTTCTCTGAGTACTTGCACCCCACATGCTGCCTTGACATAAGAGGAACTGGAAGGCTCCCAGGAAAGGAACTTTCCCCAACTGCCATGAGTTAGAGGCACAGCCCTTGTAGACCAAGGACCTAGACTCCCTTTTTCCATTTTGAGTAACGAAAATAAGGAAAGGATCCCTTTCCCCATCTGTGAGTAAAGCAAACCTTTAACTTGTCAAACCCCCTTCTCCATACCTTCCCTGGGTCCTCACTAGCCCAGGGTCTTACAGACCTCTGTCCCACTGGGTGTGGGGCTGACCATTCTCATTCACAGAGGGTTCCATCCACCTACAGCGAGGGCACCAGAACCTCTGACAGTAGCAGGGATGGAAGACACATGGAGCTGTTCACACCTTCCTCTTCTTCTCCACTGCAGGCTGCGAGAGCACCACCGGGCCACCATCAAGGTCATCCGGCGCATGCAGTACTTTGTAGCCAAGAAGAAATTCCAGGTGAGTCCTGGCAGAATCCATTCATATTCCTATGCCTCTTGGCAACCCTTGTGGCACCATGAGCCCCTTGGGCTTCTGTATTCAAAGGAGAAGGCTACTCAGGCTGACTTGCCCAGGATTGGGCCCTGACCTTCAGATACTCCAGGGCAACTTCAGTGTTGTTCCTAGGAAGCCTCCTGTCCCCAAGGGAGCAGGCCTCTCAGAGGACACTTCCCTGAGGCCTGGCCCAAGCACTGTTCCTCTTCACTAATTAAGAGACAGCAGTCATGACTTACCCTACCTCCCCGTGGGTCACATAGCACGCATCATAACAGATGGACAGATGCCTTCAGAATGATCCAAGTCCCGTGGGGAAGGAAGTGAAGCTCTCCTTGGCCAGTGTGTGCTCTTGTGCTTATTCTCCCAGCCCCAGACCAAGTAGTTAGGAGAGAGGAGGAGTCTCTTGTCTGGGAAACACTGCAGCTCTGGCTTCCAGTAACCATCAGCAGCCCCTCCAGGGTGGGTCTCCTGAGCCCCCAACATCCAAGGCCTATAAAAGATGGCCTTGGTGGCAGGTAGGGCTCCTTCTGTCCCACAGGCACAGTCCTGGAGTGGAGGCTGTGGGGAAGGAGAGGCTTAGGGGCTCATTCTCTTTCCAGAGCCCCTCATCACCACGGTGGGAGATGACCCAACTGAGTCCCTCTCCAGTTCCATAGTGTCCATGTGCCCAGCTCCAGCCATGCCTCCTGTACCAGCCTGTGAGGTTGAGGCAGGCTGGCTGATGGTTCCCTGAGTACAGCTCCAACCTGGGCCCTGGGCCCTGGGCCAGCCTCCCACAGCCTCTAGACTCCATGGGTGTTTTGGACACAGGGCTCCCCAGGCAACCCCAAGTGAGTTCATCCCCATCTGTACTGATGGCAGGAGCCCAGGGCATTGGCACCACTGTGTACATATGGGTTTCACTTGCCTTTGCTCATAACTGTCCCCTGCAACAGCATCTGCCCCCACTGTCACTCTCATGAGCCCTGAGAATGACTGAGTAGGCCTAGTGCTGGGCCATTGCCAACCTCCTCCCACTAGTGAGGGCAGCGTGTAGTCTCTGCCCAGTCACCATCCATCTCAAAGGTCAGCTAATGTGCAGCAGTACTGGAGTGGCTGTCAGGACTCAGGTGGACCACATGGCCCATACTCCCACCCTCCGTGGTACTGCTTTTTGTGGAAACAAATGAAAGCTCCTCTTAGCTGGCACCAGCAAGTCTACCCAGTGATGTCCTGGGATATCTGATAACCCCAAGGACAGAGCATCTGAACACTGTGTCCCCTACCCCCAGCCCCCTACCCCCACTGGGAGACTCTACCTGTCACTGGGGCTGCTGGGGTGGGATATGGTGCAGAGCGTGAGGGCTGACTGCTGGCTGCTCTAGCACCTCCTAGGTGGGGATGAGGCTGCCAGAACCCTTGGGGGGGACATGGCAGGACTGTCCCGAAGGGAAAAGGACCTCATGTGTCTCCCATGCTGGGGAGCAGCTTGGCAGTAACAACCAAAATCACTGATGTCACCCCAGTGAAGCAGAGTGTCACAAGGAATCTCCAGGGTCATGGCCGTCCCCAGCCTGGTATAGTGGCTCTCTGTGGGCATAGAGCAGCCCCCCTGGCATAGATCAGCCTGCAACTTGCTTGGATTTGTAGGATTGTGCTGGGGTGGATGCTGATATCCCTGGGAGTTGCTTCTAGGGCCCGTGGGACACTAGCCAAAGATAGAGTCCTTTGTATTTCCAACCTCAGATTAAGAAGTCAACCACAGTAACCTGTGTGGACCTGTCACGGTGACACAGGCAAGATGACTGCGTGCCAGTGTGGGTGCAAGTTCTGGAGAGACATACTTCCAGGCTGGGCTTCCCCATTCTGTGCAGGCCTGACAGTGGCCCTGGAAGCTTCCGCAGCGTGCTATGATTGGCCACCTCCCACTATGCCTCTCCCCTGCATCCCAGGCCCTGGGGAATCTTGAATACACCACACAGCAGATGATTTTCTAGGGACAGGATCCTGAGCAAGAATAGAAGCGGGGGCTCCCAAAGAGCTGGGGGTACATAGAGGGGTGGGAAGCAAGATGCCTCTAGACAGCAGGAACAAGTGGGGTGAGGAGGGAGCTCTTGGCAGGCCCAGCTCTCAGGGCATCTTCACTTCATGACATCAGCCTCTCAGTCCACCTGTACCCCAGCACCCTAGCTAGCCTTGGGCTGCTAGGATAGTGGATGTCCCCCTTTCTACCTCACTGGCAGATGAGTCCCTGGCCCGTAACCCTGTGTCTGGCCCGAGGAAAAAAAACCTGTTAGGCCTTTAAGATTGTCTTGAATAGTCCCATCCACCATCAATCAACCTGGATAGGCCAGCTCATCTCTACAGGAGGGACATTAGCTTTAGAGAGGAAGCCGAGGTGGTCTTTCCCACCGGCCCTGAGCAGCCACTTCACTGAGGCTTCACCTGACCAGACTCTGACAGGGAGGTCGGAATAATCTCAGCAACCTAGAAGGGTAGGGAAACAATGAAGAGGAACCTTTGCCCTTTGCGCTTTGCCCCGCCCACATCACCTCCATTTCTCCAGAAGCACCCTCTCACGTAAGGTCTACTAAATCACGTGTCAGCGGAGACTTCTAACACTCATATCCACACAAACCTGGATACAGTGGCCTCTGGCTTCCAGGCTATCGGAGCAGTAGGGGCGTGTGTCCACCCCAGCCCAGGTCTGCACCACCTTAAGCCCTGGCCCATCTTGTTCCCCTGTCTCTTTCTCTCACCAACCCCAAGTCTTACCTTGAACTCCCCAGCAGCTCATCATTGATGGGGCCGAGTGGTAAAGAGGTCTCCTGGGCCCAACCTGCTCTCCCATTTGCCCTCAGGACAGAACACTCTGCTCTCCTCATGGCTCCCAGACCATCAAACACTGCTCGGCCTGGCTGCTATCTCCTGGGTGAGACCTTCACTTGAGGCCACTGAGAACAAGGCCCTGTGAGAACCAGGCTAACTGTGAGAAGCTTCAGCTTCTCTTGTACTCCTTGCTGATGTCACTACCTTGCCCTGAACCCCAATAATGGAATCAGAGCTGGCACAAGGCCTGGCATCCCTGTGGTCACCTGCCCTGCCCCACATGGCCCCAGGACGGTTGAGGAAGCCCAAGCAAGTGTCTGCCACCTCCCTGCTCTGGAAACGTTAGGGGCTGCTGCCCAGGAGTGTGTCCAGGATCAGCCTGGGATACAGGGCTATGTGCCTCCCAGCCTTGGGTCAGCTCTTCCTAAGCCTGAGAACAAGGGGCTAAGGAGAGCAGCAGGTCCTGGCAATGATATGACAGGAAGTTGAGCCTAGCAAAGTAAAATGACTTTCAGGGCTTCCCAGAGGTCAGATGGATACTTCAGAGGCCCCAGAAACTGAGCCAAAGGCCAGAGACCCACAGGTCTACCCATTGGTTGAATTGATTACCCAGAGCCTCAGAGGCCAAACTGCTGGCCTAGGGGACCCCAGAGGCTGAGCTGATAGCCCAGAGCCCCAGGAGGCTCAGCTGGTAGTCAGATCCTCCAGCCTGTCATAGCAAAGCCATGGGAACAGGCCCTCCTGTGCACGTGCTCTAGGGCAGGCCTGCCCTATCGCTGTCCCCATCACTGTCTGTATTTAGAGCTGAGCCTGCAGAACACAGGGAGTGTGACACATGTCTTTCTGGCCTGCAGCAAGCACGGAAGCCCTACGACGTGCGGGATGTCATTGAGCAGTACTCTCAGGGTCA
This sequence comes from Petromus typicus, assembly GCA_004026965.1. NCBI lineage: Eukaryota > Metazoa > Chordata > Mammalia > Rodentia > Petromuridae > Petromus > Petromus typicus. The sequence goes on along the minus strand of PVIR01001425.1, from coordinate 115,531 downwards.
CCTCAACCTCATGGTGCGAATCAAAGAGCTGCAGCGAAGGTGGGCACAAGTGGGGTGTGGGTACATGGGAACCTGGGGACCAACGTGGCATATGCACTCCAGCTGGCCCTGCTCTACTCTCACGGTGTCTGCTGTGTCTGCTGCAGCCTGAGCTGGGCGGGAGGAGAGAAGAAACCTTGAGTTGTCCCCAGGACCTACCCTCGGGTCTCCCCCAAACAGGTGTCTGATCCTCTAGGGCTCTTCCCACTGCCAGATCTGTAGATGGAGACTCTGATCACTAGAAATCAGTGTGTTCTAGAATTTTGGCTTGGATCCTTGTCCCCTTGGAAATGGTATTGTCCTTTGGATCCAGCACTAGCTTAGCCCCTCTGTACTTCACAGCAGGCTGGCCCAGGGACCTGGCTCCATATGCTGCAGGGTACAGTCCTAGCACAAGTGAGGCCCAGCATCTAGGACTTCCTCCATGGCCGACCTACTTGCCTCACCCAGGGAAGAAGTCTAGGGGTCACCTAACCTCTGCCCCTCATCCTGAACTTTCTGTGGGCCTTCCTGATGCATGAGTCTTGTGGCCCTGGAGCCTCCTGTAGGTCCTGGGGGACAGTGCTGTGTGGTCCCCGAGCGGGTGCTTGAGGCTGAGTGTGAGCGACTATGTCTCCTTCCCTTTCAGGTTGGACCAGTCCATCGGGAAGCCCTCCCTGTTCGTCCCCCTCTCAGGTGGGTTCTGCTTGGGGGGTGATGTGGAGTCCATGCCATTCTCTCACCTCTTTTCTCCTCTCACTATCAGGGCAGGCATTAGGGTCTGTACAGCATGTGACATATGTCACTAGAAGTCCAATGTGCTATCCATTGCACCATAGAGCCACCTTATAGTGTGTGACAGGAAGTAAAAGTCAGGCAGGGGGCAGCCACCCTGAGAAAGACCACTGAGGCCAAATTTTACCAAGAAATTTCTACTTTGGCCTCTAAATGACAAATTCCTGGACATGGAAGTCAAGCTCAGATGGAAGTATGACCTGAGGGCTCCTTTTTAGGAAGGGGGGTCATAGTTGTGAAAGCTCCTGGGCTGGGGTCTAGGTGGGGTGAGCAGCCAATCCAGGTCTGGCACTGTTGGCATGGACTCCAGTTTGGAGGAGGCAGCACAGTGCGTGCCAGTTTTCTGGCTTGGCGCAACTCCTCAGGTCCTCTAGGCAGATTCTGAGTCATGCCAGGGAAGGATGGGGGAGGTTTGTTCTTTGGAGGACCCTGGCCAAGGTTCTAATAGAACTTCACAGCACAGGCTGATGTGGCAGGGCTGCTGGCCAGGAGGATTCCCTGGCCTGGCACAAGGCCCAGTGTCATGAATCTACACACAACAGGCAGCCCTGGGCCAGGTGTGTCCTGCCCTGTTTGACACTGCACAAGGCTCCCAGAGGTCTTACAGCTGGGGACACTGAAAGAGAGATCAGGTCCACATTGTCCCTCCCAATACACTGACCCCCCACTGTTCCCCCTGGAGGAACACTTGGGAAGATGGCCTTATTGAGCGCAGTGGCACACACCTGTAATTGCTCCATCTGGGAGGCTGGGGCAGGAGGGTAACAAGTTTGATCCTAGCCTGGGAAACTCAACAAGACCCTCTTTCAAAATTTGAAATATTCAAAAGTGGCCTAGAATGGGTAGACCTGGATTTAATTTCCAGAATCACACACATAAAATAAAATAAAATAAAATTTAAAAATAAAATAAATAAAGAAGAGAAAGAGACAAAAAAAGAACAAAGATAAACAGCTTGATAGGTTCAGGCCTGTTGACCCTATGCTACCTCCTTAGCCACCCTGCTCCCTAAGTCAGTCGGAGGTCACCTCCCTTCCCACTATGCACCCCTGATATGAGTGCTTCACCCCTGTAGAAAAGAGCAAGGACCGTGGCAGCAACACGATCGGCGCCCGCCTGAACCGGGTGGAAGACAAGGTAGGCTCCAGTATCTGGCCCTGCAGGTGCTGCTGCTCAGTGTCCTCAGGGGCAGCTTCTCACTCCCCTCCTCATCTTGAGTGTGCACTGAGGACTTGGACAGGACCACAGGGTGTGCTGTACCCTCCCTTCCTCCATGCTGTCTGTGGCTCACACATCCTTTCTGTAGTTGGGGCTAAGCCACCTGGCTGGGCATCTATCCTCCCCCAGAAGGAACCTGGCCAGGCTGGTTTCTAGTCCTCTGATAAGTGGCACTTTTACTGGCAAGTGGCACCTAGTACCCACCAATCCTTCCCTGGAGTTTGCTGGCTGCTTTCACCTAGTTAATCCAGATCCGTGGCCCTGCCTCTGTCCTGAGTGGAGGGACTGAGACCTTGAGGCCAGGCACGCTGGGCCTTGACTGGGACCTATCCTCCCCCACCACCTCTCATGTCTGCTTTGTGTTCTGAAAGCCTCTGGCTGCACCCTGAGTGAGGAGTGACAGTGGCAGCCTGGCTGCTCAGGCTTCCTCTAGGCCCAGCTGGCTTCGGGCTTTGCTTTGGGTGGGTCAGAGCTCAGGACACTCAGTCTACCCAGGACTGGTTCATGGGCCCAGCTGCACTGGGGAGGGCTCAGTTCAGGATGCAATAGTGGGTTGTCCTGGACCCTCCCTGTCAGGCCACATTTTGCTTCCACAGGAGGGTCTTCCACACATGTCCAGATGGGATACAGTGGATCAAGTGGCTTCTCTGTGGCCTGGCTACTATCAGTTCCCAGATGCTAGGGCCTGAATGGGCTGGGCTACAGGAATGCCCCACTGTCTGCAAAGCTTGCCCACTGTCACCGACCTCTCAGCTCAGAGCCTCTGCACAGGGTGGCCCAGGAGCCACAGGAGTTTCTGGACCAAGGGAAGCCCTTTTTCGGGCTGGGCCCACCCCACCGCTGCCCTTTGAAGTCTGTGGTTTGAGGCAGGCTTTTATCTTGCTGGGCAGCTCGTCTGTCTACATGGATTTTATCTGAAAGTTACTGAGTGGCTAAAAATAGAGGAATTTCAGTTGGGCAGGGAGTGCTGCCTGCCTTGCTGGGTTGCCCAGCAACACCCAGCCCTGGCTCGCTTCCAGTCGCTGCAGTGGGGCAGGTGGGCCTGGCTGGGCCCATGCAGGAGGACTGGCTCTCCAGTCCTGCCTGCTCAGCCTCCCTCCCCACCAGCAGAAGCCGCCCCAGCCCCTAGTGTCCACAGTTCCCTAGGCAGACAATGGAATTAGGCAGAGAGAGGACAGCTGGGGTCCAGGTGCCCCCTACAATCCTGACTATGGGCCTGGCCTGCTGGACAGTATGTCCTCACACTGGGACCTCACTGGAAGACCTGAACAGGTCTGGGCAAGGTGGTAGCATGATCTTTGCCAGGGAGGTAGCCCAGTGGGTGTCAGTGCCTACCTGTCAAAATGGAAGCAGAGACCCAGGAGTCGTCAGCACACAAGATCAGGTCCAGTAGCCCCGTGAGCCTGGCCCTGTCCTCTGTGAGCAAGGGTGACCTTGACTTCCATCTTAGCATACGGACACAGTAACTCGGGGCACCAGAGCATCTGTGCTAAGTGCAGGCCAGGCACGTAAAGACAGCAAAGCAAGCTGAGCATGAGCCCCAGGTCCAGCCTGACCTCCTCACGTCACCCACACACAGCCTGGTCAAGGCAACTGTGCCCCACCAAGGGCCCGAGTTGTGGTAGCACAGGCTGAGATGTGATGTGTGAGCTTGCTCGCCTTAGAGTCTAAAACACTACCCACTGCCATCCCAGAGAACCCACCGTGGCCAGCCAGGTGCAGTCCTCACCCCCCCCCCCGACTGTCCCAGGCCTTCTTCATGGCACTGCCCACTGCCTCATGGATCGCTGACCCCTCCCCTGAAGACGAGGCCAGGAGCTTGGTGTCCTCTGAGAATTGACAGTGGGTGGCAGACAACATCTCATGAAAAGACGATGAAAAGCTCCACTCTCAGGCTTGAGTTGTGGCCGTCCATGGCCTGCTGGTGTCTAACACCAAGGTCAGTGTGGTGGACAAAGCTGGGAAAGAGCTGGCTCCAGAATTACACGTCTGTGCTGCATCAGCTCTGCGATACACGAGCCATGTCTTTAAGAATTCCTGAACTCTGCAGACGAGGCTTAGGGACAGAATCGGGGCCAAGTGCCAAAGCCCCCAGCTCAGCACCCGCCAGACTCTGCGCCAGGGTTGCCAGGATGCTGGGAGCTCCTGCAGCAGGGGCTTCATGGGCATTGCTCTGCTGCCCCCTCCCCCTCTGACTTGGACCGGGGCTGTTCATCAAGGGACCAAAGGAGATGCGCTGACCCAGTGGCAGTAGTTTCTGGCAGCATTGCCTCCACCCATGGCAGCCTGCCCAGCCCCTCTTCTTCTGTGACCACTGCCCCCATAGGGACAGACCCTGGGAAAGGGCTTCTCTGGGCCCAAGGGGCACAGTGACATGGTCTGGGCCTCACATTATCGCAGTTATCAATGTAACCATCGGGACCATAAACAACCCAAGCGCAATCCTGCTGACCTCGGGAAGTAGGGGACAGGAAATCCCTCAGAGCCTGGCGGGCCCACAGCACAGCCAGTGCCAGCCTGGCCAGCCAGCCCCATTCAGAGTCTGTGAGCCTTCCCCACCCAACCCTCCCCCATCCTCCAGGCTGGCCATGGGCCCGAGACAGCGAGGCTGCAGCCCCTAGATGCCTAGTCCTCAAGTGAGTCCTGCCCCAGGCTGGATCATCCAGGGGAACGAAGGAGGAGCCTTTGAGACTCACAACTAGCTGGCTCCCACTTTCAGGAGGTGTTCGTTCTAAGAGTCAGGGAGCCTCAAATATCTGTACAGGGAGTCACCTGAAGAAGCCCAGTAAGCCTGTTCAGTATTGCTGCCATTTCCTGGGGTGGGGTGGGGGCTACAGCCTTATGTCTGGGCCAGAGTCCCACCCTGGAGAGAAGGGCCCCGTGGGCTCCCTTGCAAAAAGCCCAGGGTTGTGTGAAACTTGGTCAGCAGTGGGCCGTCTCCATTCCGATGCAGAGTCCTCTGCTTATCCTGCAGGGTGCCCCGTCCCCGAGGCACCATCCACCTCTGCCTCTGGCCAAGCCATAGGCTCAGCCTCACATTCCCATTCAACATCCTTGGACTCAGGAACCTCTTCTGATCTCAGAGCTGTTCCCAGCTTCCATTGTCAAAAGAGAGGTATGCTCGTGTTCAAAAATTCAACAGCTGCTTCATACTCTGTCAGCTTTCCGCTTCTCTTATTGTCTTCTTTCTTCGGAAAAGGGCTCTTGTTTGTCCAAATAAATCCCCCTCTCACAGGTGGGATAATGAAAGCCACAGAAGTTTCTCAGTCACCTGAGCACACACAGCCAGTGAGATGAACAGCTGAACCCCAAGGCCATAGCCGAGAGTGGGGAGAGCGGAAGTGGAAAGAGATGGAGGGAATGAGAAGGTGTGGCATAGCATAAGGGTTCTTTGAGGAGAGGCTGGGAGAGGACAGTCAGCGAGGTCCATGGGCCGCAGTGGTCAGGGGAAGGGGCCATCAGGAAGGTACAGGTTGTCTGTCCTGCAGCCGGAGCGCTAAGAGCTGACCATGCCCTGCCAAGCCCCTTCCCCACTGGACCTCCCCCCCCATCTCTCTGAGGAGCCTACTGAGGCATCTGTGCCCATCGTTCTGTCGACACGCAATTGCAGTTTTTCCCAGGCCCGCTGTGGTGTTTACGTTGGCCCTTGTTTATTCTGCAGTCTAAGTTCAGGCTGCTGGGCAGAGAGGAGCAGCACGGGAGGCTAAGAGATTTTCTTTCTTCTGTGTTTTCACGGGAAATGTTCATAACTTAGAGCAGAGCATGGGAGTTCTGGATTTTCAGGCTCCAGTTCAGAAAGCACCTATTAGGGAGCCACCAGCTTCCCCAAGCCCTAACCCAACCCTGAGTGCTTCCAGCACTAGCGGTCCCCTGAGCTGTGCGCCCAGTGTGGAACTGACCCCGGACCCTGCTGCTCTGCCGCTCATCCTAGACGCAGTCCTCTGCCCATCAGGCCGACAAGCTGGACTGCAGGTCTTTCCACCCCAGGCAGCTCCCTTGGGTTCCTCCAAAAGCTGCACAGTGCCACTCACTCTTACTCTCCAGCCCTACATCCCGCTGAGTCCACACTTTTATCTTCTCTGGCTTAGATTATTTATCCTGCCATCACTACAGGCTCCAGTCCTTCACACTATATATTATTTCTCAAATATTGCTGAAGTCCACTTGCTCATGTTTTGTTCAAAACCTTTTGCATCAATACTTCTGTGTGGGATTCAAGCGTAGTATAGCTTCCTTCCTGCTTTGTCCTCGTCAGGTTTTGGTAATGTATTCATGTGAGCCTCACGGATTAAAATAAGAGACTAAAATAATTAGTAGATACTGGAATATTTTATATAAGATTAGAAATTTTTTTTCATTTGCTTGTTCAGTGGAACTGAGAGACAAAGCCATCTAGCTCTGTGATTCACTTTGTGAGAAGACTCTTATTTACCAATTCAATGATGACTTTAAGGGTTATTGATTATTGTGGTTTCTGTTTCTTCCTACGTCAGTTTTGAAAAGTGATGTATTTGAGGAATTTGTACATTTTATCTTAGCTTTCAAATTCATTGATATTTAATATTTCAATGTCTATAGTATCAGTATTTTGCCCCCTTTGTATTCTCAATTTGTTTTGTTTTGTGTTTTGAGACAGAGTCTTGCTTTTGTAGTTCAGGCTGGCCCTGAACTCACTATGTAGCCCAGGCTAGCCTCGAACTCAGAGCAAACATGAGCCACCATGCCCGGCACTGTGATATGTGGTACTGGGGACCTTGTACTTGCCAGGCAGACGCCGGAATCATTGAGCTATATCCCTGGCCCCTGTATTCTCAACTTGATTATTGGTCTCTTTACTGCTTTTCCACAATAGTCAACAAACCTTCTAGCTAATCACTCATTTTATTAATATTTTCACCCAACTTTTGGCTTTGTTGATCCTCTGATACAGCTTTCATTTTTGTTTCATCCATTTCCCTTTATTTTCTCCCTTCTATTTACTTGGTCTTAATGTATTGCTTTTCTCTAAGTTGGATAGTTCTTTTTTTTTTTTTCAGACTTTCTAAGATATTAAGAGCAATAGCATTACAGCTATTTATAACATGTAAGGCTATAAATTTTTCCTATAACTATCACTCAAGTTGCATCCCACATATTTTAGCAAAGAACATTAAGTTTTCATTTTCATTCAGTTACATCACTTTCTAATCTCCACCATAACCTCTTGTCTGTCCCAAGAGTCATTATGCTGTGTGGCTTTTGTCATTATTATTACTGCAGTAGAACTTTCTAATAATATAGCCGTGTTGTCAGAGAAAGGGGTCCGTATGATATCAGGCCTTTGGAATGTTTTGAAATATGGCTTATGGTAAAATATATGGTCCATTTTTGTTCTGTACTTGAAAAGAATGTGTATTCTGAAGTTGTCGGGTGTGGGGTTGTGTTTATATCCACTAGAACAAGCTTGTTAATTGTTTTATTCAAATCTTCTCTATCCTCTTCGGAATGTCTTTATCTACTTGATCTATCATTACTGAGAAATCGGAGGGTAAATTTCTGTTTAACTTTCTAAGAAAGTTCTTAACTGTTTTCCAAAGGGATTTTTGTTTTCCCACCAGTGATGTATAAAGGTTCCACTTTCTCCTCCGCCTTGCAATGACATGGTATAGTTAATCTTTTTTTAATTTAGCCCTGTTAGTGAGTATGTAATGGTATCTCATTGTGGTTTTGATTTGCATTTCCCTAATGACTAATGATGTTGAGCAACTTTTCATGTGCTTATTAGCCATTCATAGTCTTCTTTGGTGAAATGTTTATTCAACTCTCCTTCCCATTTTCTAATTAAGTAGTCTGTTCTATTATTGAGTTGCAAGAGTTTTTTTAATATATTCTGGATACAAGTCCTTTATCAGATGTATGACTTGCAAATAGTTTCTTCTATTCCATGGCTGTCTTTTCATTTTCTGAATTGTGTCTTTTAAATCACAGAACTTCTTTATTTTAATGAAGTCCAATTTGTCTTTTCTTGCATGGCTAATGCTTTTAATGTTCTAAGACCTCTTTGCTTAATTCAAGGTCGTAAACATTTTCTCCTGGTTTTCTTTTAGAAATTATAGAGAATTATCTCTTACATTTAGGTCGATATTTATTTTCAGATAATCTTGAGGGGTAAATATTGAGGTAAAGTCTATGTTTTTTTGTTTTGGCTTTGTACTTATGGATAGTGAGTTACTCAGCACCATTTGCAGAAAGGATTTCCACACATCAAGTTGTCATGACACCTTTCTCGAAAATCAAATGACCAAAACTGAATGAGTTTCTTTGTCAATTCATAATTCTGTCTATTTGCCTGTATGCCTAACCTTAAACCCATACTGTACTGTCTTGACTATTGTAGCTTTACTATGAGTTTTGAAATCAAGTATTATACATCTTTTAATTTTGGGTTTTTTTCCAATTGTTTTTGCCTGTTTTAGAATCTATGAATTTTCACACAAATTTTACAATCAACTTGTCAATTTTTACCAAAAAAAGAAAAGAGCTGCTGGATTTTAATAAGTCTTACATTGAATCAGTAGGTCTATTGAGAAAAAATTGGTGTGTGAGTAAAATTGAGTCCTATAATTTAGGAACGTAGTATATTTCTCCATGTATTTGATCTACTTTAATTTTTTCAGTGGTATTTTGTAATTTTCAATGTGTAAATTTTGCATTTCTTTTGTTAAATTTGTTCCCAAATATTTTATTTGTCAGGTTTTTTATTAATGCAGTTGTTGGGGTTTTTCATTTTTGTTTTTGCTTTTGTGACAGGGTCTGGCTTTGTAGCTTAGGCTGGCCCTGAGTTCACTTTGTAGCCCAGGCTAGCCTCGAACTCACAGCAATCCTTCTGCCTCTGCCTCCTCAGTGCTAGGATTACAGGTGTGAGCCACCACACCCAACACTGTGGTGTGTGGTACTGATTGCTGGGATTACTGCCTGAGTCACCACGCCTTTGTGCTTTCAAGGCAGACAATGGAACCACTGAGCTAAATCCCCAGCCCTGCAGTTGTTTTCTTAATTTTACTTTTGAATTATCATCACTAGTATATAGAAATACAATTGGCTTTTATATTAGTCTTTTTAAATTGATTTTATTGGTACATTTTATATTAATTTTATAAGCTGTAAACTCACTCTTAGTAGTTTTAGTATTTTTTCTTGCTATTGATTTCTTAGGATTTTCTATGTATTGGATCAGGTTATATGTGAATAAAGACAGTTTTAGGGCTGGGAATTTAGCTCAGTGGTTCCAGCACCTGCCTTGCAAGCACAAGGGTCCAGGTTCAATCCTGGTAACTACATACAACAAGGCTGGGCATGGAGACTCACGCCCACCAGCAACCACAGAACATCAGAACCACATACCACAGTGCCGGGCGTGATAGCTCACACCTGTCATCCCAGCACTTGGGAGGCAGAGGCAGAAGGATTGCTATGAGTTCAAGGCTGAGTTCAGGGCCAGCCTGAACTATCAGACCAGACCCCGTCTCAAAAAAAAAAAAAAACAGTTTTAGTTCTTCCCTTCAGTTTGAATACGATTAATTTTCTTCCTTTCTTCTTTCCATTCCCCCCTTCCTTCTCCCTTTCCTGCCCTCCCTGCCTCCTTACTTTCTCTCTCTGTCTCTCCCACTCCTCCACCCCCTCACCCCCACCTGTAATGTACAGTCACTCAGACTTACAGTAATGTGCACCTAGAAGCTGGAGCAGGTCTTGTAGGGGAAAGTATTTCTTGTCTCTGTGCAGCCTGATATTGGGTTTTTAATAGATGCTATTTTTCAGACTAAGAATGTTTCATTCTATCCATAGTTATTGAGTGTTTATAATAAATGAATGTTTAATTTTTTTCAAATTCCATTCTATCTATCAAAATGATCACATAGATTTTTCCCCCTTTTTCTGTTGATATGGTGTAATATATTAGCTGATTTTTGGTTCTTAAGCCAACTTCATATTTCTGTGATAAATCTCACCTTGTCATGGTAGACAATCTTTTTTAAATTTTTTGCTAGATTCACTTTGCTAATATTAAGAATGTTTGTGTGTAAACAGATTTATAATGGATTTTGGTCTGTAGTTTTCTTGTCATTTTAAAAATTTCTAACCTTGATATCAGATTTTAAAAGCCTCTTTTTAAGAATCCTAAGACCATATGTTCTAGATGCGTTCTTTGCAAATATTACATGACTGGATTTTAATTGACGCTTAATGTCATCTCCATTGTGTTTCAGTTGATTCCTAACAAGATGGTTTGTGCTTTCCGTTTGTAACTAATTTGTTTTAATGTTTCTTTTTATCCTCTTCCTTGCCTCTTGTTGAGTTGGTTATCTCTCATTCTATATTTATGTCTACTGGTCTTGAAGTTATATTTTCTATTGACATTCTTTTTTTTTTTTTCTTTTTTTGAGAGAGGGTCTCACTTAGTAATTCAGGCTAGTTCTGAACTCAGATGCAGAACTCAGCAATCTTCCTACCTCTGCCTCCTGAGTGCTGGGATTACAAGCATGAGCCGCCACACCCAGTGTTGTGGTATGTGGTTACTAGGGATCAAACCCAGGATCTTGCACTTGCAAGGCAGGTGCCAGAACCACTGAGCTAAATCCCCGGCCCTCAATTGACATTCTTATAGAGATTAACCTAGAATATTTTACATGGGTATGCACCAACAGCAGTCATCATGGTTACCTACATCTGTAATATAACAAGGACTGTAGACTATTTAAACTAAAGTCATTCTCCTCCTGACATACTTGTTTTGTTAATTACTAACTGGTAGTGTTGTGGTTTTTCTTGAGACAGGGTCTCGCTTTTGTAGTTCAGGCTGGCCCTGAGCTCAGCCTCAAACTTACATCACAGCAATCTTCCTGCTTCTGCCTCCCGAGTGCTGGGATTCAGGTGTGAGCCACCATGCCCGGCACTGTGGTATGTGGTGCTGATTGCTGTTGGGCATGAGTCTCCACACCCAGTACTATATGTGGTTAGCCAGGGATCGAACCCAGGTCCTTGCACTTGCAAGACAGGCACCGAACCACTGAGTTAAATCCCCGGCCCTGAACTGGCAGTGTTTTATACCATTGGTCATCTGTCACTTATCACTGTTTTGTTTTTTTTTTTAAATCTTTGTCATTTATCACTTACTTTTCACCTTAAACTTTACATATAGCATCTCCTTTTCTGGTTGAAGCATTCATTAGAATTTCCTTCAGTGAAGAACAACATTTTCAGATTTTGTTTGAAAATGATCCTTTTCCTGTTGTTCTTTTAAAATATTTCTACCAAGGCTGAGCATAGTGACACACGCCAATCCCAGAGCTCTGGTAGGAATCCCAGAAAGATTACAAGTTCAAGCCCAGCTTGGGCAAGTTGGCCACTTAACAACCTAGTGAGACCCTCTTCAAAATCAATAAATAAAGAAACACTGAGGATATAAATCACTACAAAGGCCTTGGGTCCAGTCCTTGAAGATTACCCACAAGTAAATAAGGAAAATCCACCAGCTATAAAAGCTAGGCTCCTCTATCAACAAAATTGAATTGTCCTTTGGCTTTCATTGTTACCATTAAGGAAAAGATACAAGCTGAATTTTGATTCTCAGATTTCTTCTTTCTCCCCTTCTCCCAGGGGCTTGCTATATAGTTCAGGCTGGCCTAAATTCTCAACAATTCTCCTCCTCAGCCTCCTCAGTGTTAGGAATACAGCCATGCACCACCAGACCTGGCCATTATTCTACATTTTCAGTAGGCTGTGTTTTTGTTTTCCCTACTTGAGTTACCTTCATCTATGGTTTGGTGTCTTACCTTAATTCTCTGTCATTTTTGGCCAATATGTCTTCCAATTTTCCTTCAGCGTCATGACTTCCTTCTGGAATTTGCATCAGACATATGGAAAATGGTCTCACTATGATTTTCAATCGATTTTTCTTTTTATATCATTATGTCTCCCTGCATCATATTCTGGAAAATTATCTAATTTGTCTTCCAGTTTACTAATTGTTTCTTTGACTATATCTAATTTACTATTCAACACATCCAGTGAACTTTAGATTTCAATTGTTTTTATTTATAGAAGTTCTGTTTGGTTTACTTATTACCTGGTAAGTCATTTTTATTATAGCTTACCATTATGGATTCACACTGTTTAAAAATGTATTAAAGTGTTTTTAATGTAGCTATTTTATGTTTAGTTTCTCTCCATTCCTGTACCTAATATATTTTTGTATGTGTATTCACATTTACTTTAATAGCGTTTCTTTCTGCTGATTCTCATTTGTGATATTTCATTTTCTTTGCTTTTTTAAATGGTAATCTCATGCATTTTATAATTTATCTGTGGGAATTTTTGAGGCCTGGTATAAAGCTACAGTTGCATTTCTAGTCAGAACGTAGTTCTATGCTCAGAGTTTTCCAGACCGTTCCAAGGACTATAGTTTCAACCTTCCAAACTGAGCATGGACTAGCTTGTGGATCTGACTTCCTGGTGCAAAAATTGCCCTTTTCCTTTTAACATTAGTCAGCTTTTCATTGCTAGCACAGGATACCTGACTTTCACAACTTAGAGGGGGAAAGGTCATTTTTGGCTCACAGTTTCAATAGTGCAGTTCATGGTTAGCTGGTTCCAAGGCAAAAACATCATGGCGGAAGGATATGGCAGAGGAAAGCTCCCTGCTTCACGGCAAACAAGAAGCAGAGACCAGGGGACAAACCAAAGAGAAAATGTCCAAGGAACCAACAGACCTTTCAAAGTCACACTCCCAGTGACCTACTTCCTCCAGCTAGGCCCTTCTAACAACCCAGTGCACAGTGAGCTCTTCAGAAGATGCATCCATTAATAAAGTTAGCACCACTATGTCCTAAACATTTCCAAAGCCTTTCTGGGCGACATTTTTTTAATCCAACTCATAAAAACCAATAAGAGAGTTTCTTTACAGTTTTCTTGGGAGTGGGTTATTTCTTGTTGACTCACACTGAAGGCAGAGCTTCCAGCGGCCCCAGTTTTAGGTAGTCTGGGAATATGTGGAAAATGGTCTCACTAGGATTCTCAAGTTCTGAGACTTCCAACATGAGACAGGACAGACTCTGATGCCTGACCATCACTTGCTGGTGAGACTGAAAATCAAAGCTCAAGTTCATATAATGCCCAAGTCTCTGTCACTTCCGTGGGCTCCACCATCATTAGGTCTTCCACCTCCCAGTCTAACTTCCTGGTCAGTTCACTGGGTCTAGCCACAGGTAGATTTTTAAAATTTCCTAGTAGCCACTTACAAAAAAAGAAACAGATGAAATTGAGATTGCAATAATGCATTTTTACTTAACCTAATAGATCCAAACCACTGTCATTTCAACCTATTATCAATATAAAAACCTGTTAAAATAGGCAACTTCTCTTTTATTCCCATACTGAGTGTTCAAAAGCTAGTGGAGTTTTACATTTACAGAACATTTTGGTTCAGATGCTAAGTTTTCCTGAGAACTAGTTGGTCTGCATTTAGATTTCATAACACGTCCAATTGAAAAAGGAGATTCGTATGCCTAAGTGATTCCAAACATACATGAAAGATTTCCAATAACTCAGTGGAGGATCTGTATTTAAATTTATTCAAATAAAATCATTAAAATGCAGTTCCTCAGTCACAATAGCCACAATTTAAGGTCTCTGTAGCCACACAGTGATGATGGCTAGGCGGTGGGATGGTGCAGACATCCCTGTGGGCGGGGAGGTGAGTACGCCCACATCTGGCCCCAGTCAGGATAGAAGATTCCAGTGGGCACCAGCAGGAAGTGAGAAGGGGCAGGTGAGGGGCAGCTGGGCAGGAGAGAGCATCGTCAGTAGGCTTGTGTGACCCCAGCCCCTTTCCCCATCCCAACAGAGAACCCTCCTGAATGTCCCCTTCCCAGAGTCCCAGAGCATCACCCTCCTGGAATTGTGCCTCTTTCAAACCAGGTCAGTTCTCCAGGGGCCTCGACTTCGCCCGTGGAAGGTGATATCAAAAAGCCTCCTTTCCAAGCTGCTTCATCTGCAGCGGCCGTGGATGGCTCCCTAGCCGCAGGACTGGTTGCAGCAGAAAGCCAGGCAGCCGGAGCACCAACACCGCTGCCCGAGTCCACCCGATTCCCTCCTTTCCCCACTTGCCTCTTCCCTCCCAACACTTCCCTTCTTGCTGCTGAGCTGCTCTTGAATGACATGGCCGTAAATAGGCGAAGGCGTGGGGCTCCGGCTGATCAAAGGGCTCCCTTTAGAAGCCCTCATTAGTTTGCTATTCTGGGAACTGGTTATTTTAAGGTTAGTGTATTTTTTCTTTCCTGAGGAGCAGTCTTAGTGCATGGTGGAGTCCCGAGGTGCTGGCCCTTCAGTCAAACCACACAAGCCCTGTGTTGTCTAGGGTTTCACAGATAAACCTACAATGAAAGCGATGTTTGATGCTGTGCCTCACCACCCATTTGGGCGGTGGGGGTGGAGGTGTGTGCCAGGGAGTCCCAGCACCTAGCTCGAGCCTCAGAAACTTGCAACCAAGATAGAACTCACTTCTTAACGAGCCCAGAACTCTTAGGCCCGACCCACCAGGAATCTGGGAAACCAGAGCCCCTCATTTTTTCGGCTGTTGCCAAGCCACACCCTCAGGCTGCCTCAAGGCTTCAGGAGAGACCTTTCAGAACATGTCCCAGTTTTAGGCCCAAGCCCATAGGGAAGGTGCTGGCCACCAGCAGCCAGGGAATGACAGAAGTCACACTGTGCAGAAGCTACAGCAGCTGGCTGGGGGGCAGGAGAAAGGACTTTCGTGTATCCTCCTGGTGGGTGTGGGGCTGCTGCCGTAACCCTGCTTCTAGACAGGACCCACGCACCCTGTGGTATCACATCCCAGGGAAAGGCACAGGGTGAAGGCTTGTGTATAAGGACATTCCCTGGTGGCTGCTAGTCTATAGCCTAGAGTAGCTGGAAGCCAGTTGGTTGTAAGGCTTTCACCAGGCTTCAGTGTCCTGAGCCTCTCCCCATCCCCCACCCCCAGGCCAGGGAGGTACCCTGTGGGGATGGCCCTCACATGCTACTGAGCAGACACCAAAATTGCCGTTCTATGAAACCACAGCCTAACACTGAGCTGGAGGTGGATGGGGGGCTGAGCCAGCTGTATCTGCCCCAAGTCATCTGGGTTGTGGACAAGTTGGGCAGGTGGACGGCCTGCAGGCTGGATTTCTAGGAGCAGGTGGTTATCACTTTGCCTAAGGTTAAGACATGATGGTGGTCTGCACACATCTCTAAATGTTTCGAGCCACCAACTAAAACTGAGGTTTTAGTTTAGAAAAAAATGGTACATTAACATCTTTTGTCTTAGAAGAAAAACACAATAATAGAGCATTCAAGGATACAAATAGCTCCTTACTGAAAGGTAAATTTCACATTTGGCATGCTTTTTACATCGTTAACATGATCTTTGCCATTGTATGATTGCTGATAACTTGTCAAACTTTGGCTCAGGTGACATGGCTTGCATGCTGACACACCAGGCAGTGTGTGCCCACTACAGCACATGTGCCATAGGTTGTCCACCACTGCCCGAGAGCAATTTTGGATAGAGGTCAGTCTGAGCTACAAAGGCACACAGAGTGGCTTCCCTTTCCCATCCTGCCTCCAGCCCTGTTCCTTCTGACAACCTGGCTTGCTTTTCTATTGGAAATGTCTTTGTTTTGACATCCTTCAAGACCACTAGGGCCCTTTTCTTCCTAAAGGCCCAGGCTCTGAGCTGACCTACCAGAAAATGACACCATGCCATCATGAGAAGCCATGTGGTCCCATCCAGAGGAGTTTGGGAAACATCCCAGCCAGCCAGGCATTTCCCAGCCACCTTATAAGAAAGATTAGGGACCTTCAAGAGCGTGCACATGACAAGGACATTGGTCTGTTCACCAGATAACACCTTTCTGGACCCAGGTGGCTCAGGAGCTACAGTCATCTGGGTGCCAGGTAACTTTTCCTGCTAACCCCACTCACCCTACATTGTTGGTGCCTGTTGCCTTCCCTGGGTCGTTTCCCTCCTTCCGAGGCAGGGAGGCATCTGGCATGGTTATTGTGCATTTAGAGGAAGAAGAGAAATATGTGTCCCTGCAGCGCTATTTGATCCTGCCTGGTCTCCCAAGGCCAACTCACCACATAATCAAGGCCTGGGGCTGCCACCAGAGGAAGAGACAGCTACTCCAGTGGGCACTTCCGCCTGCTCCCTGAAGTTTAAATCAGTCATTTGTCGCCTCCCCTGTGGGAACAGGTGGGCACTGTAATTACCGTCTTCATTTTTAAAGACCCCTGGAATCTCCTTCCTTCCATGTGGCCCTGCCTGGGGAGTCTGCCTGGCCCAGATGTTCTCACAGTTTCCATATCAGCTTGTTAATGGAGGTTAAGGTAACACGCACAGAGACACACAGACACAGACACACACACACACACACACACACACACCAATACACACCAATGTGCATACAGGCACATATAGGCTGCAGCCCTCAGGTCCAGAGGGCAGAGCCCTATCTGTTAGGAGTTAAGGTCCAGAGCCTCTGGAAAAGGGTCATTTCTTGCAAAACAGAACGTGAAGACCCCAGGTGAAGATGACAGGGACAAGTCAGTGTGTGGCCACAGGCCTCCAAGCTCCTCTCCCAGCTCACAGTCTGCAGGAGACAATCAGGGTACACCTGGATGTGTATCACATCAGGGAGCCTGATGTGGATCCCACATAGCCCTCACGGGACCTAGGGGAGTCACATACCTGACCTTCAGGCACCTCTGTCCTGCTGGAGGGTGAAAATGCCCCTCAGGCCCTCCAGAGAGAGTGCTTCCTCTGGCCATCATGGTGGGCTGGTGAGCGGCTTGTCGTCAGAGGCTCTCTTCCTCTTGCCTGCTGGGCTTGTCTACGGTGCCCTCTCCTCCATGCCACAAGTGTTGGCACCACCTCTGGTTCCATGGTAGAACATAAAGCCCTGTTTGGAGGAGACAGCCCCACCCTTTGGTACCCTGGCCCAGCCTGCTCCTTCCTGTGGGAATCTGGGACAGGTCTGTCCTACAAGACAATCCACTGTGCCCTCCCCAGTCACCCTTCAGGCCCTCGCCACAAGCCCTGTGGGAGGGATCGGCATCATCACAGCTCCATCAGGGCTTTATCCAGGACCCCCCCTTCCCCATGCAGCGTCCACCCTGTGCACACACTGACATGGACACAGACAGACCTTGGGGGTTTCTCAGCTCCTGTCCGTGTCACACAGGGCAAACTCTGGCCTTTCCCTTTGTACCTTTGGAACCATAGCTGAGCTCCAGCACTGGACCCTTCACTCCCAGCCAGGAGAACTGGGAAGGTCCCTGGATCTCTCAGTGGTCCAGTTGCTCCCTAATCTGTGAAAAGCACCCCAGGATGATTGTGTCCATTATAGTTGGAGGATTCATGCCATGCTTCCATCCAGGCCAGAGAACCATCCTGTGCAAAGGCCCTGTGGTGTGTTCCAGAACCAGGAGTCCAGAATGGTTGACCACAGAGTTCAGAGAGTAGACACAAGGATGGACCAACCAATTGGCATGGGAGTCCCCCACCCTGTGCATGTGCCAAATAGTTCTGGGTATACCTACCAAACCTGGGCCTCAGTTTCCCTAACAGCTCATTGGCCTCCTGCCTTTTATGTCCTTGGCAGCCCCCTGAGAATCATTCTTTCCCTCTACACTCCCATCTCTATCGTGGAGTATTTCTTTTCCAGTCCACTGTGGGGGGCACTCCCCCCAGACTCTCCCAAGTGACTCTATTTATAGGTTTCGAATACTGGCCAGAGAGGAAATTTACATTTTCTGAAAATTTAGCTCAAGCCCATGTCAACTTCTGTGGGTACGACTGCTTCTGAGTGGCAGGATTGGGAGAGTCAGCAACAGACAGAGGTCCATGTGTCCTGACAGCACTGCATGAAGGCCCGAGCCTCTGGGAGGATTGTGCGAACTATAATCGGCACAACCATCCTGGGGCCAGCAGGGCACTGTCCACAGGCCCTGGGCATGAGGGTGGCACAAGTCTTGTCTGTGCAGCCAACCTCAGAAAAACATGTATTTTGGTCAAAATGGGTCCCTTTTTAAACTTGTCACCCTGTGGGTCAGGGCACAGCCTGCCCCCAGCCAGCTCTGCATATTAAGCAGTGGCTTGGTCATGGCCAAAAATAGATGTCCCAACCCAGAGCTGTCCCTCCCGCCCCGGGAGGGGACCAGCCTAGACAGAGCAGCCAGCCTTGGCTTTGGCTTTGTAGGTTCCAGAAACTGTGGACCGTGAAGGCAGGGTGGACAGGACAGGGCAGAGGGCACAGTGAGCATGCTCCAGCAGGTTCTGAGGCTGCCTCTTCAAGTCTGCAAAGCTCCACAGGGACAACATCAGGCCCAAAGACATCTGGAGCCCAGGGTCCGGCTGGGATAGGGGTTCTGAGCATTGAGTCAGAGCCTAGCCTGTGCCACCCCAGCTGGACAACAGGTGGATGTCAGCAGGTCCCCCCCCCACACACACGATGAGGCCACATGCAGCAAGTGGCAGGCAGGAGTCTGCAGGTGTGGGGTTCTGCCTTGCCCCAGACTGGTGTCCCCAAAATGGCTGACGCTGCATCTGCAGCTGGCCAGAGCGCACCAAGTTGTGCGCGGAGATCCTGTTTATTTTGCGGAGCGCACAGCCTTTCGTTGCCCGGGTTCCGAGTGCTCCAGAGGCAGATGGAAATTTTTGTGGATTAAACATGGGGCTGAGGCGCGCTAGGCTGTTTGGGTTGGCAGCGAGCTCCCTCCCCGCCCCGTTCCTCATCCGCTGCTTCCCGCCCTTGCCCGGCGCATCCATTCATGCCTCACTCACTCAAGTCCCCTCCTCCACTTCTCCTTTTGCCCACGGCCTTCCCGCTCCCCCTCACTCCAGGGGCCTACAGGGGACAGCTGTGCTGGTCCCAAGTGGATAGGCTGGAGCCCCTCCCCAGGTCTGGAAGAGCCTGCTTCTCTGGGGCCCTCCTCAAGCTTCATGCTGAGTCCCAGACCTTGGTGTCTGAGACAGCAGCCAGCGTGTGGACCAGGAGATCAGGGCATGGGGGCTGTGTATGTGTCTCAGCACCCAGAAAAGGTCTTAGCTACAGGCCCTTTCACAGTGGCCACTGCTCTCGGGAAGGCAGAAGGCACCAGGCTGGCAGGAGGGCATGGCCTTGTCTCCCTCCTGCTCAGAGGAAATCCTCACCACCTGGGCAGATCTAGGCCTTGAAGAGGAGACTAAAGGGTGTGCAGTTCTGCTAAAAACCATCCCTGGGGTCAAGGGAGCAAGTTACATGGGTATCCTAAGGAAAACCTTCCAGGAGGAGGGCACAGCAAGTGCAAAGGTCCTGCGGTGGCATTGTGCCTGGCACATCTGAGCCACAGCAGGAAGGCAGAGTGGCCAGAACCAGGGATGGAGAAGAAGCTGGAGGCAAGGCAGGTAAAATCAGACTGTATGTCCTGGAGGCCATTGAAAAGCCGGAGGTTATTCTAGGGCAAAGGCTCCTGGGCCAAGGAGAGCTATGACCTGACCCCCATTTGTAGCAGGGTCATCCTGGTACACTGAAGATACATGGAAGGGAGTGAGTATTCTCATGAGGACTCATGGGGTCTCCCTCCTTCTGCTTAGACCCAAAAGACACCTCCCTCTTCTGCCCTGCCAGCCAAAGCCACAGGTCAGGTCTCACGTACAGTGCCATCTTGTATGGACAGTGAAGCAAGTAGCCAGCTGCCTCCCACCTGCCAGAGATGCTGAATTAAGCAGCATGTCGCTCAATCATACCGCTGGTTCCTGCTCCATTAGGCAGTATTTCTGAGGAGGGTATGAGGGCCTGACCCTCTCTCTAGGTGACCTGTGTCTCCTGGTCACTCTTGGCCAGGCATATGTGGGCAGCAAAAGCCCATGGCTGCAAGAAGGACTCAGCCTGGGGTGTGCTATGCACACTAGGACGCACCAAGCAAGCTCATTGCTCTTGGTTCCAGACAGTGAAAATCCCCTTTTCTAAGAGGGTCTCATCAATACCCAGGTGGAGCGCACCATCGAGTCATGTACAGTGTTCTTTCCAAAGCTGAGGCCTCGCTGTGCATGTGTGATGCCCCTGGGGGTGTGGTGATGCACACCTGTAATCCCAGCTCCTCTGACGGCTGGTACAGAAAGCTCCCAAGTTCAACCCCAGCCTGGACAACTTAGCAAGACCTTGTCTCAAAATTTAAAAAAAATTAAAAAGGAGCTGTGGGTGTAGCTCATGGCCGAAGGCTTATTAGCATATATGAAACACTGGGTTCTCTCCCCAGCATGGGAGATAGGTGGGACTTCTGTGGCCTAGTAGAGGGAGCAGGGGTCATAGTTCAAAAAGTACAGAAACAGAGGAAGGAAGTCGACACAGCACGGGCTCAGTCTCCCAGCCTTTCATTCATCTTCAGCCATTGGCACCAGCCCCACGCCAGGGCTGCCATGTGAGTGGGACAGGCTGGCCCTTCCCTTTGAACACACAGTCCAGCATCAGAGAAGGAGATGCCCATAATAACCGGTAATTGCATATTTCCTGGTGCAAAGGAAAAGAAAGTACCAGCGGGCAGGGTGTCCCCGGTCAGTGGGGCCAGAATCCCGGAGCCAAGTGGAGGGATCCAGGAGGGGGATAGTCCAGGGAGGATGTATCTTGTGGGCAACATGTGCAAGGGTCCCTGGACACAAGGCCACTTCCTCTGAGGCTATGTGAATGTGGGCTGCCCAGCCAGGAGCCTAGACACAGGGGAGCCCTGGCTTCTGTGGAAGGATGATGAGGGAGGGAGAGGGACCCCCCAAGGACAGTGCATGGCTGCTGTGGGGTTAGGGATGTCATAGGCCCTTGGGTTATGGTGGAGACCTGTGAGGGAGGCACCACAGGAGAGAGAGGTGGAAACAGGGCCCAGTTACTGAATTGAGCACCCCGAAAGGAGCTGTGCTGGGAGGGGAGCAGAGTCAGCCGATCAATTCATTGTCAACAGTAGAATGGAAAGCTGGGTTCCTAGAACCTAGAGGTCAGATGGAAGTGAGTAGGAAATAAAGGAGATTAAAGAGTCAGGAGGGGGGCAAGGATGCATGAGAACCAGGCCTCACCGGCTCCTGAGAGGGAGGGTATGGCTAATGACCACAAGGAAAAAGGCTCAGCCTGACTCACGGCGCATCCCAGCCAGGTACCTAGAGAACAAGGCCTTGCAGGGGCCCAGCAATGAAGCAGGGTACCCTGGGCTAAACAGGGTCTGTGGGCAACATCAAGGGACTTACCAGGGAGGGAGGCGCTGTGCCCAGCAGCTCCTGGAGGACAGTGTCAAGGAAGAAACCCAAACATGAGTTAAAATGCTAAACCGCAGTGGCTGCTTGGGTCCCACCTGATATCACTGTTACCTGCCAGAGCCAGTGCTGCCTCAGCTGCTGCCCCTGTGACACTGCTCATGGTGCCCCAGTCCTGCTGCAGATTCCCAGCTGGCCAGGGTAGGGGCCACTTAGGGTCTCAGCACTCCTCACAAACTCACAGCATGGAACCAAGGCCTGGCAGTGACCCTGAGCCGTGATGGTGACGTGGCGGGAACCTCCCCTCGGAGTCCCTAAGGGCTTTCCCACTCTTGTCAGTTTTTAGACTGCGCCCGGCTAGGGTGAGACCAGGCAAGGCCTCCAGCCACTGGCCGGCCTCTGGACAAGCCTGTCTGGCTCACTAATAGGAGTGTCCCCTAAACGGCCTGTGTCTGGGTTTCTCCATGCCAGGCACTCAGGACCGTGTGCCTCCAACCGGGAGCGGAACCCCAAGATAATAAGCTTATGGAAGTGCAGAGGCCCTGTCGCTCCCCTGGAAACCAAGACTGTGGCCACTCTTCCCCGCCTGGCTTCCTGAGGCCTGTCCTCACCCCCACACAGCTCCCATGGCTGTCCCAGCCCACACCACCTGACAGATGTGACGGTGACAAAACGATGGGGCAGAGAAACGTCGGCCCCTCAGTGCCAATAAAGGCAGCCTTTATCCCTCTGTAAATGGTTTCTGTGTCGAGTGAGACGGTGCCTGTCCCGAGCCTAACCCCCCAAGGGCCAGAGAGGCGAAATCGGATCTGTGGGGAGAGATTTTACAGCGCAGGGGTTGGTGGCAAGTGGTGGCAGAACGTCCCCACGGGGCCACAATGGGGCATTGTTCGCAGCCTCACCTGGGCTGTCTCCAGCATCCTAGCAGGGATTTACAAGAGCTCAGCCACAGCCCAGAGCAGCCGCTCTGGGCAGACTTGGGAGGGGCACAGGGTGCGGGGGGCTGTGAGGGAGAGGATAGTGCTGGGGGCCTGAGACACTGGCCCCAGCCCCCTACCTCCCCAACAACAGCCAGCCAGGAACAGGCCAAAACGTGCCTGCAGACTACAGCAGGTCCTCCCATTAATAAGCCCTCTTTTCTGCCATCTGCACGATGCCCAGGAGGGTTGGGGGACCGGAGGCTGGGCCAGCACACTGCAGGCCACCTTCCCTGGACCCCTGAATTACCAGGTCCAGTCAGGCAGCCTCTTGCCTTCCAGACCTTCAAGGGCTCCCCCACACCAGTCCACACAGACAATGCCTTCCTGGGCCCGCAGCCTCAAAATCTGGAGGCCGAGGGTCCTGCCTACTTTGTCAGTTTTGAAAGATCATGCCTTCTCTGTGGGATGCACACTTGGCCTGCAGCTCTGACAGTCGGCCCAGCTCCCCTTACTCCACTGCCCAGTGCCCTCCCCAGGCCCCTCGCTCTCCACTGCTCTGGCTACCTCTGTGCCCACAGGACCTTTCACAGACATGGGCTTTGACTGTGCTGAGATCTCCTCATAGAGCTCTTCCTTACCCTACTGTGCAGCTAACTGTCTCACCTGAGAAGGCAACGAGTCCTCCCAGGCATAGGGTCTTGTCTCCCCTATGGGAACCTGGGGACTCCTTCTGGCCTGTACAGCGCGAGCTGCTCAGGCTCATGAACAGCTCACAAGGTACGTGGAGGGCAAACAGCCTGATTGGGACCCTTGCACAGATGTCCTTGGAACAGCCCCAAATTATGCCAGAGCTGAGTTCAGGTCCTACCCCAACCCACCCAGAAAGACCTCTTCTCACTCTCAGGGTCCCCCCACAGGTGGGACCAGCAGGCACAGTGGACACCTTGAGACCCACTCCATCCACACCCCACTTTTTAGCTCATAGTCAGGGTGAAGAGGTTCCCTCAGGGCCACGTGGGGAGCACTGGGCTCTGCCCACAGCTTGGCTCCGCCCTGTCCCCAAAACTCACCCACCCTGAGCCATCTGAGTCGTACCCAAAAAAGCCTTCCTTTG
Organism: Petromus typicus; assembly: GCA_004026965.1. NCBI lineage: Eukaryota > Metazoa > Chordata > Mammalia > Rodentia > Petromuridae > Petromus > Petromus typicus. Next base: position 92,172 of record PVIR01001425.1, on the reverse strand, counting down.
GGTGTTTGGCCACATGGGCCCCTTTACCAGGTCACCTTAAAAACAGCCATGGAGGGGCGTGTAGCAGCAATGGACTTCTTTAGACTAATTCATCAGTAATAGCAAAATTAAGCTGAGTTCCCTGAAGAAGAAGAAGAAGAAAAAAGTGGCCATTCTATTTCCTCATTAACATAATTGCAAACAGAACAAATCTTTCTTGATTTCATGTAAACAACAGCTTGAAATGGTTTATAATCCTTGCAGGTATCAAATTAAGTTCCTACTTATGGTCTGGAAATTAATTACCCTTGCAGTGAGACAAATGTGAAAACTGTGTATTTTTGACAAGAAAATGAAGCAGCTATTGGGGAAAATGTAACTTAATCGTCGTAGAGAAAATTGTTTATAAATTGATCGCGTTGTTTGAACTCTCGCCTCCATGGTGCAGGGCTGGGTTGATTCGCATGTGCACATTCGACTAAGCTGGAGTAGAGGAGGGACAGGAACCGGGCAGGCTAAAGGACAGCAAGACAAGAGGGTGACCCGTGCCAGAAGGGCAAGAAGACGGGTGATTGGGCAGCACTTGCCTAGTGAGTGAAACGCAAATGGATACCTGGGTAGAGGCAGAAAGTAGTGCCGATGACTAAAGAGAGGAGTCCAGACAGAGAAAAGGTCCTGGGGCCGGTGTGAGGCTGGAGCAGAAAAGAAGCCAGTATGACTGTGTCAGAGTGAGCTGGGGGAAATGTCAGAGAGGAATCAATCCTCACACCAGGCAGGGGTCCGCCATGCGGGCAATGGTACCCAGTCCCGGTTAGCGGTATGCGGTATGTGGTGTGTTTGCACAGGTGTGTGTGTGTTTTGTATCTGAAACCACTGCTGAGCGTGCCCTGATGGCCTTGCATGTCAGGACTTAGGGGCATGGAGTTAGAGCTGTTCGGGTTATGCATGACCCCCCATGGGGGTGAATATCTTCCTACAGAAGAGTAAAAGTTCTGAGTCAAAGTCAGGAACATTTAGACCTTGTCTAATATGCAGAGTAGAACTGAGTGGCATCACAGGAGGCGGCCAGGCAGAGGCCAGAGACCTCTCGGTTGGCTGCATGGAGGTGATGGACAGCTGTGGTGGAGAGGAGAATGTCCCCTGAGTTCCAGGGCTCCCACACCTGATTCTCAATTCTGTGGCCACCAGGTTGAATCCACTTTGAAGACGGAGATCCAGGATTCAGATAGGCCAAGATGGCTGCCCCATAGTAGACAAAAGTTTGGGGCTAAGCAAACCAGGCCATTGTCTCTAGGCTGTCAGCTGGACTGACACAGTCTGCTGGCCATGCCCTACAGCCTTGCTGAGTGAAGCCTGGGACTCTGCTGGCCCCTCAGCTACCTTCTACCACTTGGCCACCCAGCTGTGTACGGCCTCCCCTGAGGAAGAAGCTCAGGAAGGAAAGGACACAGGGCAAGTCTGTATCCATGCCCAGTATGCCCAGGAACCATGAGCACAACCCCTCTCAGCAAAGACCTTCACTGGACGCAGGCACTGGGGGAGGACCAGACATCTCAGTCTGTGACATGTGCAAACTGCCTGGTACCAGGGGAGTGGGTCTCACTACTCCTTTCCATATCTCCCAACATACTACAGGCCCACAAGCCCTAACCATCTATGTGATCTGGCTGTGGGGTTCTCCCTTTGGGCCTCTCTTTTCCCTTCTATAAAATGGGGTAATGAAAAACACCATGTGGGGAAGAAAAGAGTTCCAGCCAGATGCTGCTTGCTCTCTTGGAGGACATGCTCCCCCGGGAGGAGTCCTCTGCTAGTCCTTCTGTGTAGAGGATTCAGCTGGCAGTAGGGCTGCCCATGACCAAGGACCCGCAGAGACCAACTGAGCCAGGACCCTGACCAGAGTCTGCAGAGAGGAGGGCAGTAGGAGGATGGACCTAGCTCCTGGCTCTGGCTGTCTCCTGCCTCTTCCCAGCAAGCAAAGCTGGAAAATCTTGTCAATATTAACATTACCCCAAGGGATCTGATGTGGAAGCCAAAAACCTGGGCCTAGATGGTACTATCTTTGAGCACAAGCAGTTACCTTATGAACCCACCTGAGATTTGCTTGTCAGACCTTCTGGATACACTGGTGATGTCACGACGCCCCTCTGGGGACTGAGTATCCTCTCGTTAAGTTCTTCTCCTTTGGGGTGGTAGCTCTGACAGCCCAGAGCCCTGAGTGTCCCTGAAACACAGGCCAAACCCCAAGACATGAGGCCACAGCCCTGCAGATGTATGTTCTGGGCCTCTGCTAGGCTGTATTTGCTGGGCACAGAGGTGCCTGGCTCCTCTGCCACAGCCACGTCAGCAGTTCTGGGTCCAGGAAGTCAGCCTGCAGGATTAGCTTGTCTACTTAAAACCGGGGATTGAAGAGGTGGAGTGACTGCTGGCTCTTCAGTCCTGTCACTCTGCATCTCAGGAAGAGGAAGCCAAGCCACCAGGATCGCCACACCACTGTGTACTAGGTCAGTGTCCTTCGTGCAGCAGGATTAGGAAGTCCCAGCCCTATAACCGCCTTGGCATGAACTATGCAGGCCAGACTGCCTGAGCATATATTCCCAGGCCAGGAAGGTGGCCAGATGGTCCCCTTGGTAACCTAGGTTCCATGTACCCTTCCTTCCAGGCCTGGAACAGGAGACAGTTGGGAGGCTATGAGTCAAGTGCAGGCTGTGCCGAGGCTGCATGGACTGTCTACTGTCGGTCCTTGTGGCCTCCTGGTAGAACCAGCTGCTGCCCCACTAGACACACCGAGGGCCTAACTTTAGCTATGCTGGATGATTCTGGAACTCTCCAGAGTCCCCGGCCCTAAGATTCCCACTAGTCTAGGCACAGATACTGTAAGGTCATGGAATCTGTGAAGGCTTCCTGATTGGCTAGAGCAGCTGTCAAACACCATGCAGGCTTTCTTGGATGAGGGCAACCTGGCCTGGAACTCCTGAAGGTGGATTCAAGGAGGGGAGGGTTCCACAGAGATCTCACGGTCTGTAGAAGAGATTCCTCTGGGCCAAAGCATACCCCATCCTCTGGGGAACACTCCTGTGTCCCCAGGAAGTTTGGGGTCTCTGGAAAAGGAGCAGTAGCCCAGCCTCACCCCGTGGACCCTGTCAGGCTGGGGGGACGAGCCCACGAAGCCTGCTGAGATGTGAAGACACAAGCCTGGGCCTGTTCCTTATGCAGGGCCTCTTCTGGCCCCTTTCCTGAGCCTGCCCTCTCAGCCTACCCCCTGAGTGCATGGAGCTGCTGCTTGCCCAGACTTGCCCAGAGCTCCTGGGCCTGCCTTCCTCCTGTCCTCGCACTGGCTCCCTGTTCCCCTTCCTGGCTCCGTCCTCCTCCTTACCCCACTCGACTGCCATTCCCTGCTCCCTGCCTATACACCACACAGTCTGCTGTCACACACATGAAGTGCTCATGGCACCCCCTGTGACCACTGGCTGGCATGCCTGGATCACCTGCCCTGCCATCGCCCCAACCTGCTCAGCTGGAACTAGACCCTCGGCAATACAGGACCACCACCCACAAGGCAAGAGGGTCCTGGGCAGTCACAGCCCAGGGCCTCTGTCTGCAGCAGAGGCAAGTGTGCCTGCCTGCTGATGGAGCCTTGAGCATTCTGCAGTCTAACTAGAAGTGCTAGAGAATCACTCAGTTCTCCAGCTGGCCAGTAAGAAAACTCATAAGGAAGAAGCGATGCTCCTAGGGACAAAAATGACGCCAACTCACCAGCGCAGAACACCACTCTTTGTCAGCCCAGCAAGTGCCCCACCCCACTCTACCCCCAGTATCAGCAAACACAAGCCAGTCACAATGTCATTTTACAGGAGGGAAACTGAGGCACAATCATGTCTACATATGCGGCCTTATCACCTATGGGATTATAGAAGTGAGATGCTCCCTTAACTTTTTCCTGTTAACTTTTCTGTCATTTTTGTGGTGCCTGGTTTGTGATGCAGTCTCTCCATACCAGGTGTATTATACTGTGGTCCAGATAGATCCAGGTAGCCCCAGGGGCAAATCTCAGCAGTGTAACTTTGGCTTCTCAGACTCAAGATGAGACCAACAGTAGTGTTCAATTTACAGAAGTGCTGTGTTACCAGTGGCTTGCACAAGGTAATGACTTCCTGTCGTCTTTGGTCTCCTGGGCTCAAGGAACCACTAGAATGTAAGAGTGGTAGATCCTTCTGTGCTACAGAGTAGCCCCCTTGCTATTACTGTGTTCCCTCCAGAAAGAACCTAGCGGTTCACCTCTCTGTGCTAGAGTGTGAGCACCACCCATGCCGTGGCCCTGCTCTCAGAGTGTCTGTCAGACTAAGGGGGACTTTGAGGTTAGGCTGAGAGCCGGAAGTAAGGGCTTTTGTCTCTGAAAGAGACAAGGATGTGTTCACAGACTCCCAGGGACCCCTCTCCAAGCCCTCCCCCAGGTCCCCTCTAGTTCTATGGGGAGCAAAAGCTGTTCCTCAAGGGGAAGCCTGCCCCAATAGCACACCAGGGAGAAGACTACACCCTCAATGGAGAAGGACCATCTGTAGTATGCAAAGATCCACATCTGTGAGAAAAGCACTAACTCAGCACAAGAAAGGCAGGCAAATTAGTCCACAAAGACTATGAAAAGACACCTCCTTCCATCCCCTCTGAGACAAGACTGATAACCTCAGCCCATGGGCCTAATCTAGTCCAAAGCCTGTTTTTGAAACTATCAGAACTGAGCTATGCCTACTCATGGATACATCCTCTCTAGCTCTCTTCACACTACCGTAGTGTGGAAAAGTTGGGTCCAGATACTCCTCAACTTATAGTGACTCAACTTTATAAAGGTGGGAGAATTATGTGCATTCAGTAAAAACACTGCATCAGAGTTTGAAATTTGGTTTCCTGGACTAGTACTACACAGCCTTCCCCTGAGATGCAAGGCAATGCAGTCACACAGTTTACAGTTGGCCCCAACCGTGAGGGTAAACAGCCGAAGTGCTGTAGCATGCCGTGTGCCATAGGCCAGGTGTCCCCATGTGTATTCCACACGCATTTCCAGCAGATGAGAGGTGAATCGGGAAGGAGCCCCACAGAGGAGACATATGTGGCTGGACAGAGATCACGTGACCTACAAAGTCTGAAATAGATGCTCTCCAGCTCTTCAAAAAAGTTTGCAGACTTATCTAAGAATTTTGATAAAAAAGAAGCCAGAACATGGATGTATGTGCTGGTGAAGCAGCGGCAAGATGGGACAGTACGGTCATTTGCCATTCCCAGAAGTGATGTAACAACAGTGTCCACGGCAATACTCTACCCTGACCCTGTGATACCTCTTCCAGGACTCTTCCCGCAAAGAAAAAAGAGACGATGTAGAGTGGCATGCACACAAGTTAATCACAGCCTTGTTAGACCAGGGAGAAGTTGGGAACGGCCTGGAAGTTCACAGATGCAAGACAGTTGGTTCTTATCAGGCACATCAAGGTCGACTATACGTTCTCAGACGCCCTTCAGAGACCTGGGGAGATGTCCCAGTCACAGGCTGGGCTGCACAAGGCATCACCTTGCAGAGGGCCCAGCAAGGCCCAAGTGCCTGCTCTCCCTGGAGGGTGCATTTAGACAAGTACCTCTAGACACTTTTCTGAATTTTATAAGCAGACTTTTCTGAATTTTATAATTGAGAAAGAATAGACAATGAAGAAGCAGAGAGGATGGAGGGAGAGATAAAAGGAGGAGGACGCTTTGCAGCATCCTGCTGAGGGACTCTGACCCTTCTGTCTTCATTTCCGTTTGAGCCAGTCTCTTCTGAGCTGCTGGGCCCCATGAAGCATCATATGGAGCCCCGTGGGGAAGGATGACAACCCTCTGTGCAAGTGAGCTGCACTGGGCAGGTGACCTGGGACCCACTTGTCCCTTACTCTGTTGAGCTGTATGACTGTGTACCAGGTGACCCATCTCCTCTGCTCACTGGACCTCAGACCACTCATAGGCATCAGAATCACTGGGCTTTCTCTGTGGGAACTGTGTCCCCTGGCTAGAGTATGCAGGACCCTTGCATCAGCCAATACCTCCCTAAGCTTGTCTTCCCTGTCCTGCTCACCCTGGGTCATGTCTCCCCACAATTTTGTACACCCCAAGTCTTTCTGATTCCCTGAAGCTATGGTCCAGATAGAGCCAGGTAGCCTCAAAGACCTATGTTTTAGGTCTGTGCCCATGAGTACCTCCAAATCTGGGGAACCTTTTAGGGATTGTCCCCAGCAGGCCACTTCTGACCCCACCCTCCCACTCCCTTTTGTGCCCAGGAGTGGGGTCCTGGACTGTCCCAACGCACCATGAGAGGTCTCGGCTCCTCTAGGCTCTGAGCAGCTGCCATAGAGGGATGGGGGCAGGGCTGGAGCTGTGGCCTATGAGACATGGTGATGGGGGTAGCAGAGCCAGGCCAAGCCCCAGACTCTATAGGCACTGTGCTACCGCCCCTGTGACCCTGCTGTCGCCGGCACAGGGAGGGTGCTGGGAGTCTGGGCTCCTCCCAAAGGCGCCGAGGCTTCCTTGTCACAGAATGAAGTAAATGGGACAATTGTGGGGGGAGCAGTTTTTAAATTGCCGCTTTAGCCCATTTGGAAGTCTGCTAATTATTCTCTTGAGGAAAGAAATGCAGGTTCATTATTATAATGAGCTTTGGGCAAAATATTTCATCGAGTTTGACAAGCTGCAGCGACTCCTTAAGAAAGTGGCCTCAGCTCTGAAAGGCCTCTCACCCTACTTAGAGCTAATTGGCCTGGGGTCTTCCGCCCCTGTGCTGCTTGTGTGCTATTTTAATTCACTTATGAAAAGCCCCCACTTTGATGTCAGGGACCAGATAAGGACGGGAGGGGACAAGCAGCTAACAAGCGGGTCTGTGCCGCTGCCCGCGGTCAGTCAGCCGCACGGGGCCTCCTTGGCCGTCCCGCTCCAGGCCTGGGGCCAAGCGATGTCATGAAGTAACTGTACAAACAGTCCTGCCTGAAAAAATATGCTTTTGTTTCACTAATAAATCTCTCCTTGGAACCCTCCCCACAGGCCAGGGCTCTCCTGGCCTGCATGCTAGCCTTCCCGCACCATGCATTGCACAGAGCCATCCCAGCAACCCTTGCAGTGGGCATAGACCAGGAAAGCCAGTGCTGTTTTCTCCCCTCCCCCACTGAGGTCGCCTTCCTCTCCTGTGTCCTCCTCCTTTACTTCCTCCAACTCCGCGGCCTTTCCAACTCTCTCCCCCTTCCCTTCCATCCCAATATCCCCACTGCCAACCCATCCACCCCACCTCCTGGACCCCAGAACCCAAGCATGTGGCCCCTCCTCTCAGGGAGGGTTCAGCTTGGGGGCAGACAAGTCTCATCTCTGTAGCCTTCCGCTGCCTCCCTTGCAGCTTTCCCTGCAGGACTCTCTGCTGTCCTAGGGCCTGAGGAGTGATAGCCCCATGGCCTGAAGCATACAGCAGCTCAGCCTGGCCCTGCCTAGGGCCTGCCCACAGCTACCAGATCTCACTGTGTGGAGAAGGGGCCATGCACATCCAGCCAGACAGGATCTGGACAACTATGAGCTGAGGGTCAGCAGGCCAGGTCCAAGTGAAGAGCAGAGAGCTGAGTGGTCTATGGGCACCTCAGCCACGGGGTCCCTCCATGCCTCTCTGCCCCCCATCCTGCCCCCTGCCCTAATCACAGGGTGCGTATTTTCACACTGACCTTTACCTGGCCACAACCCACTGCTTCCTGCCAGACCTGCTTCTGACTCCCTACTTTCGACTCAGCCCAAAACCACCTGATTTCATCTTGAGGCCCCATCTACTCTCATCCCACCTGCCCTGGTAGCTGCTAGAATGGTATGTACCGGGTTGCAGCAGACAGGGCCAAGTTTGGGCAATTCACACCATCCCTCTGGTCCTTGGTTTCCACATCCCTAAGAAGGAGACAGGACACTCCCTCTGGGCTCATGGCCAGCACTACCTGGAGCCCTCCTCACTGAGCTCTGGCCCTGCGCCCGGCACGTGGCAAGGGGAAGCGCCTGCTTCCGCCCCCTCTCATGGGTACTACTGGGGGCACTGCCAGGGGCTCGTCTTCCCCACTGGCTGCCAAGTGCCACACTGGGACTTGAGGCCGTCTGCTCAGGCCATTGAGGATGAACATGTCCAGGCTGCCCCGACATCTGCCCCTCCACAGCAGCCACTCAGTCCTGCAATGTCCCAGACGGCGACAGTGCTGAGCGCCGCAGGCACAAGACAGGGTTCCTTGCATAGGGGACTGCCCCGGGTCAGAAATACACCACATAATTACAGACTGGGATAATTACCATGCAGGACAGAGCAGGGCGCCAAGCCGGGGAGGAGAGGGGGTGGTCGGGGAAGACCTCGGAGGGAGGGGAATCTGAAAATAGCGCACAGAGTCACTATTAATAGGTTTTGATGCAGAGCTGAGTTGAGGAGAAAGCAAAAGGAGGATCATGCTTGCTTCATAGATAGCTTCATAGACATTGTATTTTTTAAAAAATGGAGATAGATAGATAGATAGATGATAGATGGATAGATAGTCTTAGTTCTTTTTGACTTTCTAGAAAATTCTAACAGTACAGAAAGGTCTAAAAGGGAAAATCTCTGTGACCCTCTCCTTTTCCTAAGTGTATCTCTTGTTATCCCAGAAAGACCCATATTCAGACAGTTAGAAAAAAGGATAATGGATAGAGGGGCAAATGAAGCTGAGCATGGTAGCATGCATCTGTAATCTCAGAACCTGGGCGATCCAGGCAGGAGGATCACTGTGAATTTGAGGCCAGTCTGGGTTATCCAGTGAGTTCAAAGCCAATCTGAACTACAGAGTGAGTCCTTGTCTCAAAGAAAAAAAAAAAAACATTCAAACATGAATGAGTAGACAGATGTGTGGAGTCATGGAGGATTGATGGTTGGACGGGTATAGTCAATGGAGTGTGTGAATGGCGATAGACTAATGACTAGATGGATGTGTGAATGGATGAGTGGGGGATGAGGAGACAGACTAATAGATACATGGACAGATGGAAAGAGAGTGGATGGATTGGTAGATGGATGCATGTATGGACACACTGGTGGACAGATGGATGGAGAGACGGGGAAATAGATGGGTAAATGGTTAGATGGAGAGATGCATGTGTGGATGGATGGACAGCCTAAATCAGAGATAATTGACTATTGCATCACTCGTTTTTCCTAACAAAGAAAATAAAAAATTAATTAGAAATGTTTAATTCAAATAAACTTTACCAGGAGTGGGGATTTAGCTCAGTGGTTCCAGTACCTGCCTTGCAAGCACAAAGGCTTGGGTTCGATCCCTGGTAACTACATACCACAATGCCGGGTGTAGTGACTCATCAGTATCAGTATCACGTACTGGGCATGGTGGCTCACATCTGTAATCCCAGCACTCAGGAGGGAGAGGCAAGAGGAATGCTGTGAGTTCGAGGCTCGCTTGGGCTACACAGTGAGCTCAGGGCCAGCCTGAACTATAAAAGTGAGACCCTGTCTCAAAAATAAATAATAAAAAAATAAATAAACTACCAAAAGAGAAATGTGTTTCTAAATGTCACTTTCAAACTAGAAGAAAATTAAATGTGGGAAGTGGGTGTTTTACAAGGTTTGTGTTCTCATCTCTCTGAATCCCCAGCGACACTGTGTTCTTTCTCTGATTGCTGCCATGGTGGCATAAGTGGAGCTTTGTGGCATTTATATCTAGTTCTTCTCCACCCCCCTTGAGTACAGGGAATCAAACTCAGACCTTGTGCTTGCCAGGCAGGCATGGCACCACTGAGCTACCTTCTTCCCACCATTTGTCCATGTCAATTTTGTGCAAAGGTGGAGACAGACCCACCTGATGATCTGCTCACCCTAGATCCCGCTCCCTTAGCTCTTCATTTTGATTTTCACTTCCTCCTGATCTTTCTTACAAGTAAACAATTCAAGGAAGTTCTGTGGTTCTTGCCTATTTCCCTGCCCTCCTTTCCTCTTACATCATCTGCTTTTAGCATCTCCTCCAGGTGCCCAGTTTTCTAGACTGGTGTCCCTTCTCCACAATCACCTTCGTCCTGGCCACATTCCCACAGCCTTTCCCTTCCTGCTTCAACCTGGCTCCTGCTCTCCAGAGGACTCTTCTTAGCTTGGTTCTAAAGTGTCCATTTGGGACTGTCCTGACTTGGACTCGTTCCCCAGATCTCACGCCTCCATCGGTATTTTTTTTTTTTTTTTTTTTTTTGAGACAGGATCTCGCTTTGTGGTTCAGGCTGGCCCTGAGCTCAGCCTCAAACTCACATCACAGCAATCCTCCTGCCTCTGCCTCCCGAGTGCTGGGATCACAGGTGTGAGCCACCACGCCCGGCACTGTGGTTTGTGGTACTGGTTGCTGCTGGGCGTGAGTCTCCACGCCCAGTATGGTATGTGGTTACCGGGGATTGAACCTGGGTCCTTGTGCTTGCAAGACAGGCGCCGGAACCACTGAGCTAACTCCCCGGCCCTCATGCCTCCATCTTGATTTGTCTGTCCTCCTCAGCTTTCTAGAGAGATCTTTTAAACATGGAATATGAGGAAGACCCATATCCTGGGTCCTAGAAATGTCCTTGTTCACCCAGTCTCTCCTGTTGACTGTTTTTCTGGGTACAGAAATTTAAGTTGGAAAGGATTTTCCTTCAATCCTTTGTGGGAAAAGCTCATCCCACAGCCTTGTCACACCCTAACTTGCTGTTGAGAAGTCTGGCACCTGGTTTATTCTCTGAACTTTGTACAAGGCCTTTCTTTTTTTTTTCCCAGAAGTTTTTTGTATCTTCACTTTAGGCTTAGGGATCAGAATTTCCTGGTAAAGCTCCTCTGTGAGTGACTTTGATCATTAAATGTGCTGGGTTCTCTGAACACCCTTTGGAGACTGAAATACTTGAACTCTAGAAAATTTCCTTATTTATTTATTTATTTATTTATATGTATGTATATAGTTTTGAGAAAGGGTTTTATTTGTCATCCAGGCTGGCCTTGAACTCAATCCTTCTGCCTCAGCCTCCTCAGTGCTGGGATTACAGGTGTGTGATGCCATTTTGGGCTAATTTTTTCTGATCACATCCTTCATGCCATCGTTTTCATTATCCTTCTGGAATTCCTAAAGATCAGATAAAAAAGACATCACTACAGAAACTTCCGTAGCGCTTAACGTTTGTTATTTCCTGGGCTTATATCCTTGACGTTATCTCTTCTGCAGAGTTTTTTAATAGCCATGTTTTTAACATACCACAGCATCTTCTAAGACACAGTTGCACTATCTGACCCTTATTTGGCAGTGTGGCAGGCCCTGCAGTCTCTCTGGAGATTTCAGATACGTCCGGTATCTCCAGATCTGCTTAACTCCCTGACCTCTGTCTCTTTTTCCTGGCCAGACCCCTAGCCCCTATGTGTTTAGATATTTACAGGAATGGGATCAAAGGCACATGTGCTGGAGTTTTTGATGTTGACAGTGACGGCGGGTACCAGGCATTAGGCTGAGGGACCACATCAGAGTGCTGAGACCACCACTTCTGGGAACTTGTCTAGAGGTACAGAGCTGGGGTTCAGAGTCCCACTGGGTAGGACACATGGTATAGCAGAGAGAGGACAGGACGAGGACTCCACCCTCGGTCTCTTGTGCATTCTTGCCCGTTTTGTGCCCAAGCCTCCTAGTCACTTCTGGAGAGATACTCCATGGCATGGCCTGACATTTGAGATGGCAGCTGGCCTGACCTCACTGCTTGCCTGGTGTCAATCCTTTATAGCTGGCACTCCCTTCTCCTAGGCTGCACATGTTAATAGTGCCATGCCCTCATCTGAAGCCTGTGACATCACTGCATAGCCTCCTGGCCATGTGGAGCTTCCTGCAGGAGTTCTAGGGCCTGCAACTGAGCCCTTGGCCCCCTCTGGCTTCCCCTCCTCCTTGTCCATATGACGGCTGGTTTCCTCCAAGCTCCCTGGCCTGTGGCCTTCTTGAGGGCCAGGAACATCTGAGTGTGTCTCCATGTCCCAACCCCTTGGCCAGACAGGATCGACAAAGGCCTGGGCTGGAGGCGTCGGGCTGCAGCTTGCACAAAGCGTGCAGAGGCAGAAGTATTGCCTGTGCTCCCACCTCCGTGACATTCCAGCCTTTAAGGTCTCAGGTGCCTCCAGCAGGGATATAGGGACATATAGCTGAACCAGGCTGCTGAGCACCAGGTAGCCAGGGGAACACTGGGTAGTTGTCCTATCTCCAAACTGCCCCAGGAGTTTACACGCAGGGCTGTCCCTGCAGTGAGCGCCGGGAGGGTTGGCAGACCTATGCTGGAGTCAGTGGTGGACAGTACAGTGGCCTGAGCACTGAACATGGCCAGGTGCAGAGGGGCAGGTGCAGCAAGGAGGCCCAGCAAGACCCATTTTCTATATTCTTGGTTCTCAGTGAGCAGCATGATTACACTAGTGTCCTGAGTGCCCGGGGCAGGCGGCTGTGGTGATGTGTCTGCTCCCAGCATAGGTCAAAGAATGGACTCTAGGAGCTGTGTCCATATCCTACCTGCACTTTGGTTTCGGTAGAACAGGGTAGGAGACTATAGTTCTTGAGCCTCCCACAGTAGAACATGGCCGCCTGAGCACAGAACAACCCTCAGTTACCAGAAAGGCCTGGAAATATCTGCTACCAGGGACAGCCAGGGCAGGTGTGGGAATTTCCGGCTGTCCCAGGGGCCCATCAGCCAAACTTCAGTTGCCCTGTGTGCTGGTGGCCTTCACAACTGCCCTGCTGCTACCTCTATCCCCTGCCTGCCAGAGACATCTGAAGACCTGGTCCAGAACACTGAGGCTGTGGGGACAGCAGGAGCCAGTCTCAGCATGAATGTGGGTGACATGTGTCAGAGTCCTATGGCTGTCCTGTGCATGGCCTGGGGCTGTAACCCGCTGGTTTCTGTTCCCCACTCTCACTACGTGCCCCAGCACCACACACAAAGATTAGAGGCCCTGGAGGTGGGTGGATGAAGACACTAACTGTGTAATCATCTAAGCCTCAGTTTTTCCATCTGCTATGTGGACCCAATGGGGCTGCTTTGAGTACCAAAGAGACAACCATATCCCTTCTCTCCCTATACAGACCTATCTTCTTCCCACCTTTATACAGAGCTACACAGGCTGTAGCCAACTGCCTACTTCCTGCTAAGTGCTGTGGACTCTGAGGTATCGGGATAGTGGGACTTCTGCCCAGGAATGACAGCTGACAGAGTTGTCAGGTTTTCTGTGGTGTCCACAGCTAGCATGGCATTAGCTAGGATATATGCGGTCCTGACTACACACATAGGGGGTCCGTGCCTGGTAAGGAGACAGAGAGGGAGGGCACCAGGTCCCCAGAACTCTGCCTACACCGCATGCCTACCCCGTTCTGCAATGTGGAGCTGCCGTACCACAGAGAATATCATCCTGTTTTTACCAGGATTGGGAGAGGAGGAGGAGTTCAAACATTCTGCCATTTACTGAATAACCATTTGGGGCCCGGTCCCAAGCAATAGTCAGTTCTGCTGTGTAACAAGCAGCCACCAAATCTCAGTGAGACAGAGGCTTCTGGGAATCTGCAGGTTGGTTGCTAATTGGCTGGATACTGCCACAGGGCCATCACCATAGCTTCTCATTCCTTTGAGCCACTCAGGAAGCTGAAACATATTCTCTCATGATGGACAGAGGCCCACGTACCCTGGCCTGCCCTCCAGAAACTCAGAGTTATTCTGCTTGGCACCCGAGCATCCCAGCCTCTTACTCCTTTCTGGTTCCCCATCCCTAAGCGTACAGACCAGACTTTGTAGGGGATTGAGCCCTGCTCAGCCCTGACCAGCCATGATCCTTCAAGTATATGAAGCTTGCTGAGCCTTGGTTTTCCTGTCTGCAAAATGGGGGTGAGACAGTCACTGGTCCTTGCCCAGTACCAATTCTGGGAAGTAAACAGGATAATCATGGGAATCTCCTACAACAGCGACGGTGAACCTCTTAGGATGAGTGCCCAAACTGCAACCCAAAACCCACATATTTATCGCAAAGCAGCAACACTGCAATTAAATCTGAATACTGAGGTTTTAGTTTAGAAATAAAAACCTCATACTTTAACATCTTTTATCTTAAAATAAAAACAGGGCCAGGGAGTTAGCTCAGTGGTTCTAGTGCCTGCCTTGCAAGCTCAAGGTCCTGAGTTCAATCCCCGGTAGCAAAAGAAAAAAAGAAAAACAAATAGCATACGTTCCACAGATTTGCATCACTGGCCTTGCAGGAGGTGGGGCTTAGGGCTTGAGCTGCTCTTGCTGGTCCGATGGCTCTTCAAACCCTGGCAAACCAGAACAGGGCTAGACCACACCGCAGCACCGCCTGGGCCTCGCCCTTCCTGCCTTCATCTGGCTCTCCCTTCCTTAGTGGCTCCCTCTAAACTCTGTAAGCTCCTCCAAGGTACCCCCTCCTTGGGCGGCTGCCCAGGTACCCTGCTTCCTGTGCTTACCCCAGGTCCCCAACTTCAGTGTTGTGCTGCCAGAAATCCGATCCTCATAGCAAATTTTCTGATTCAAGGGATGGAAACTCTCTAATGTCTTGTCTGAGCAAGGAGGAAATATGGTGCTTCCCACCCCTGAAAAGCCTTAAGAGCAAAGTGAGTTCAGGTACAAGCTAGATCCAGAGACCATATTGCATAGCAGTGGCCTGGGCCTGAGGCTGGGTGTTCTGTGAGGTGGGCAGTGGTGCTCAGCAGCCCAGATTTATCTCCCACACGTTACAACTTCCATCTCTCAGCAGTTCAGACAAAACCCAGTAGGCTGACTCTGGCTGACTAACTGAGCGTTCCTGAGTAGCCCTGGGCCTGGGGACAAAGTGTGGCCTGTGCCCCCTTAACCTGAGTCTAGAGCTCAACCTGCAGACGTCAAGCACCAAGGTGGAGAAAGAGAGGTCCTAAAGGATCCGTGGTTGCTATCACCAGAAGATAGAGAAGCAGCCCTGATCATAGCTGATGCTGGCAGTCATGTCTGCTTGTCTCTGTCCCACCCAGTGCAGAGGCAATGGCGTTAGGTGGGACACAGCTAAGCTGCTATAATACCCTCAGTGTGGCAGCCTACATAGGGCAGTAGTTCCCTGGTCCCTCCCTTGGCCGGTGGGAGGTGTGTAGTCTATCTCTTTTCTCTCAGATTTGGGGTCCCAGGTCCATCCTCCATCCCTGCCCCATTGCCAGTCCCACCCTCTGTGGGTACCAGTCCTGCATGTTGGGGGAGCACATCTGAATATGCCTGATCAGCTCCATGACCCTGCTTTTCCAGTCATGGCCTCTGCCAAAGGCCAGAATGTTTTTCCAGCAGACAGGAACAGCGTGTGCAAAAGTGTGTCCTTCCCAAAGATGGCAGCCCTGTGCCAGGCGGCACCCCGTGGCTTCCCCTTTCCCCCTACATTCCTGTCTCCATGCAGGGTCCAGAGGAACTTTTACAACATAAACCAGACCACAGCACTCCCTGCTCAAACCCCCGCCCACCTCTCTCTCCCCCAGAACTCAGCCCTTGGTCCTTCACAGCTCACACCCAGGTCCTGTCACTAACCCCGCCCTCTGGGGATTCTTTCTCAAGCCTTGGCACCTAGATGCATGGTACCCTGAAGTCATGCATTGGTTAACCTCAGGGCCACACCAGAGACAGTGCTGGCCCCTTACTGCCTCGGTTTCTACCCCAATGCCAACCCTGCAGCGCCATCCAACCCAGTACCTGTGCTTGGCCTATGGGGTCTGGCTCCCCATTGGAGCAGAAGCCATTCCCACCAAAGCACCATGCCTCAAACACAGCCTGATCTGTACGAACCCTCATCTTCACCCTGGCAACACAATCACCAGTCTGAGAGGTGCCCAAGTGCCCAGGGCTAGCTGTCAACCCCAGTCCAGCCTGCATTATGCATCCGCATAGATATCATCATCCAGGGGAACCAGGTCCCTCTCCCATGAGGGCTGAACTCAGGCACATCCCCAGACCTGCCTGCCTTTCATGTTCACCCATCCCACAAATATCTTTGTCCACATCACCCCCAGTTCACCAAAACCATGCCTGGTCCCCGAGCCCTGAGAACACCCCATTGCCTGTCCCTGTGAGCCCCTTTGATCTGGGGCCATTCTGCCATATGGAGGACGTTGCCTTTTAAGTGGGCCACGGATCCAGCGGCCAAGAGATGGAGCAGAGAGAAGACCCGCATCTTGGTTGTTCTTTATTTTTAGTTAGTGGCAGGCATCATTCCCCGGGCCAGCGGCTGCGTCACCAGTGCCTTTTGATCTTCTTATTACTGCAGGATATGCAGGAGGCAGCTGCTCAGTGCTTGTGGAAAGAATGAGGACAGCACAGGGCCCTGGGTGGAGGGGGAGGGGGCACATGTGGTAGATGGATGGATGGATGGATGGATGGATGGATGGATGGATGGATGGAAAGATGGACAGATGGGCGACAGGTGGATGGGGAGGATGTGACTAGAAGGTTGATGGGAGCATGGGGAGATGGATGGATGGAGGCATAGACAGATGACGAATGAATGAAAGAGAAGGCAGGAAGAGTGGATGGGAATATGGGAGGAGGGAGGAAGCGAGTAAACTTGGATGGTTAGTCAGATGACCTCAAGCAAGGGATATTTGTGAGGAACACATGGGCCCCAGACCCTCCAGCCTGGCATCCTTCCTGCTCTATCTGCTTCTGGCTGACCCCTCTGCTATCCTGCCAAGGCCTACATCTTAAGCCAGTTCCCTTCCAGACTCTTCCCTGCCCGTGTAAAATGCTGTTAGAACATGGCTCCCTCTCTGCTCCCCAGTCAGCCAGGCACTGTCTCTCAGGCTTGGCCTGAGACTAGGTGAGAAAGTGTCCATGCAGAGAGCCTCCCTGTGCCCTTATAGGGCCAGCCCTTGGCACATTCATCTTTCCTGACCTTAACCTCATGGACCGTGGGGGAGTCATTGGGCAGCCAGTGTCCACGTGTGTTCTCCAAGTCAGACACCATGCAGCAGCCTCAGCCATACTATCCTCGCCTTGGTGCACCCCACTGCTAAGGAATTAGCAAGGGCCCCAAGTCTGGAATGATTGGGTTGCATCTTAAGGCTGGGTAGCCGGAAGTCTCCAGGGCCCTGGTTGCAAGGCCTCTGGGAGCCAAGAGTGTCATGGCACAGCTCCTCCTCTGAGACCCATGTAAGGCCTACTGGTCTCCTGGGCTCTGGGAAGGGCTGTCTCTGGATTCTGAGAAGGTGCACCGAGGCCCCATAGGTAGGGTTTGAGTTTGGGAGTCCCTTTCCTGGCCCCAGGAGACAGAGGAGGCATTGGATCCACATGCCTGTTACAGGGAGGCGCTCTGGACTGTCATCCGTGAGGTGAACAGTGGCCTTGGGAGAAGCTGGGAGCCTGAAGCACTAAGAGAGCAGCTCCCACCCCTGCTGCCTGGACCCTGACTCTAAGGCCCCTCAGTGCCGAGCAGGCTGCTCACAGGTCTCCAAACTGTGTCCACACAGCTGCCTGTGCGGAAAATTTAATGCCACTGAGTCACCACACACCTGTCAGAGTGGAGGGAGGACCTGCAGGGCCCAGCCAGTTGGACGCATTCCCTGGCAGGCAGAGCCTGGGCTCTGGGGAGCCCCAGGGAAAGGTGCCATGAGATGGGTGTGGACAGCTGGCACCTGGGCTTGGAGGGCAGCAAGCCCCCGGGGAGGGGGCAGGACCAGGAGCCAGATTGGCAGGTGCCCTCAGCACCTTTGTCCTGCTCTAAGGCATGAGGTTCCCTTGAAGGGTTAACAGCCATGGTGTTCAGAGTCCCACAGGCAGCGAGGAGAGGCCTCATGCCTGAGGCTTTCGGGCGATAGAGTAGAGACTCGGGAGGAGGGGCTCCAGAGGCAGATCAGCAAAATGAGAAAGCAGAGGAGAGCCCAGATAGAGACACTGTGGGGGCACATCTGACAAAAACATGTCCGTGACTTCTGACAAAATGGTTGGACCATCAAAACAAATCCTGCTGCGCCCTATGTCAAGAAACGGCCACTCTGAGCTTGTGCCCCTGAGGCAAAGATAGTTAGTTTTTAGGGTTTGTTGTTATTTCTTTTTTTTTTTTTTAATAAAAGTGAGGGTCTCACTTTTATAGTTCAGGCTGACCCTGAGCTCAGCCTTGAACTCATAGCAATCCTCCTGCCTCTGCCTCCTGAGTGCTGGGATTACAGGTGTGAGTCTCCATGCCTGACATTGTTGTATGTGGTTATCAGGGATCAAACCAGGGCCCTTGCACTTGCAAGGTAGGCGCCAGAACCACTAAGCTAAATCCCCAACCCCAAGGACAGTTAGTTTTTAAGCATGAACTCTGACCATGGATGGCTCATCGTGGGGCTTGGGGCTCAGCAGGGCAAAGCCACGCTGTGATAAAATGCTGGCCTGGTAGAAGGGGATACAATGGACCCTTTGCCTTGTGGAATAGCCTTGATGTCTTATGAAGTAGGGGAAAACACTTGCCATTTCTGGAATATTCTGATATGTTCCCACCTCAGGGTTGTTGTCCCTGGGCCCTGCTGTCCATGAACCTCCCCGCTTATGACACTGAAAGTCTTTTGCTCCAGAGGCCTCTTTGAGCTCTCTGCATTTTAAGTCTTACCTCTATCTGATGCATGCAGTGTTTTATTTTTGTTTTGTTTGATAATGGGAATTGAACTCAGGACCCTGCACTTGCCAGGCAGGCATGGCACCTTTGAGCTACATCCCCCCCTCCATGCAGTGTTTTACTTCTTGGTGTTGCCAGCTCACCCTATGAAGTTTTACCTCAGAGAGGGGAACTTGCTCATTTCACACCTGTCTCTAGCACCTGAGCCATATGACACTCACAGACTCGCTTTCCCCAAGGGAACAGATGTGCGTCCACACCATACCCTGATCCTGGAGTGGCTGCCGCTTAACTCCAAAAGTCACCCCCAAACCTCAGTCCTTACTTCTCAAGGATATTGGAACCAGGGTGGACAGATGGTCTCAGGGCCACCAAGCTCGGTATTAGGGAGCAGTAAGAAGCAGCCCCCACCCCAGACCCGACCCCACCATGACCCAGCTGAGGCTCCAGCCCGTCAGACTCTTTCTCAGCCGAATGCACACGCTCCCTTCCAAGAGTTAATGGCACACGCTCCGCAGGCACCGGCGCGTTCACATTTGACGTGAAAATGTTTTTGCAGCAGGCCCGGATGCCAGCATTTTTGTGGTTGCAGTCAGATGTTTTTAACTACATTGGACAGAACCCACGACGGCTCTTTCCGTAGCTTCAGCCAGTTTCTGAGCACTACCTTGAACCCATTGCACACCAGGCCAAGGACCAACCCCCCAACCTCTGTCCTGGACAGACAGGGAACCCGAGGAGGAAGCCAACCCCAAGCATGGCAGGTGGCGTGTACAAGCTGGGGTGGGGACAACCTGGCATTTCAGGTCCTACACAAGAGTCCCCTGGCTTCCTGTACTCCATCTGCCCCAAGGGAGAACAAGTTTCCCTGTTTAAGTTCCTGGCACTAGGGCCTTCAGAAGTCTCGGTCTGTGGTCCCCATTCAGGGAAGCTCACAGGACAGTTGTGGTTTGTGGTGCTGAGCAGAGCCTTGGGCATTGATGTGGGGCTGTCCCAATGCCACAGACCCATAGGAACCACCCAAGGCCGGGATCGGCTCCTCCTGGGGGCCCAGGCTTTTCCTCCCTGGCAGAGGCAAAATACTAGACTTAAAGAAACTTCAGATCTCAGGGTGCACCTCTAGCCTGGGAACCAGATCCTGGATTCATAGTCAGGTATGTTTTAGGAACTCCCCTAGACACCTCCCCTCTTCAGTCAGTGTTTAGCAGCTTTGTGAAGCGGGATGAGTTTATGTTTTAAAGCCCTGAGGAGGCCTACAGTGAAAGAAGTTTGTCTTGTTTAACCTAGCAGTCAGCCATACTACTTTCATCTCCAAATCGTTCCTGTCCCCTAAACCCTTGTAGAATGTACACCAATACGTCTAACCCATCATCCCAACAGGAAGTGCCACGCCCCCAACCCTCTGCCCCCTTGCTCCACACGATCAAGCCCAGTGTCTCCCAAGACTGTGTACCCTGAACCTCCTCCCATTCCCTGCCAGCCCAAGCCCTACTATGATCCTTCTGCTCTCCTTGCAGCGTCAGATGGCCCAGTGAGGCTGTGGGTGTCAGGACAGCACCTTGTACCCCCATAAGACTCATGAGCATACAGCTTCCTTCGTAGGGCTCCTGGGAACCACTCCCCAACTTAACCCCATGCACTGTCACGGGCAGTGCTTATTCCCCCAGAGTCACAGGATCCTCCAAAGACAGCAGAGGGCTTTCTCTCACTAGTTCAAGATGTCCCATCACATCTGAGCCAGACGTCAGCGCCATCATGGCAATTGACTGACCCAGCAGGAGCCCAGAAATGCCCTTTGTTCTTTCTGTACAGATGTTCCACACCTACCCACAAATGCCACCCCACCCACAGGTGCACAGAGCCAGAGACTGCATCTGCTCCTGGACTCACAGCCCACCCTGCGCCACTTGTCCCCACCAGCCCAGATGCCAATCCCCACAGCCCCTCCCACTCATCGGGTCCTCAGCACCAGCTGCCCAGAGCACTTTCCCCAGCGCAAGATGACAACCTAGGCCTCCCCTGCCAGCCACGGCACACTCGACTGCCAGCATGGCCCCTATTCCCTCCACAGCAGGTGTCCCCCTCCCACTGCTGGAAGCTTGTTTACATGTTCTTCCTCCTTGCCCCACACTCCAGAATGGTGGCAGACAAGGGGGCCACTTGCCACTCGGGAAGGGACCAGCACAGGGTCTCAGCCCACCCCACAGTGGTCACTCCCATGACCCCACATCTTCATGTCTCCTGCTCCAGCCCCAAGCTTGGACCTCTCCTGCCCTTTTAATGAGACCAGCCCAATATTTCTCAGGGAAACTCCGTTCTAAAGGACCCTGGAGAGTCTGCACCTGGCCCTCATCCATCCATCCATCCACCTTTCCATCTGTCTGACCATCCAGCATTTGCCAAGCAGCCCTAAGCTCCAGGCTGTGGCTATGGTGTTGGGCTAGATGGTCACAGTCTTGGGTCCCCAGAGCTGCAACCCAGTGGGGAGCAGAGAGAACAGTCAAAGAAATAAAAACAATGCCAATCTCTCTGTGTAGTGATGAGGAGCGCTGCTATCCCTGGCCACATGCTGGAGATGAGCGCAGAGTATGTGAAATAGGCAAGGTTGACCCAAGTCCCAGCCAATTAGGACCCAGGGGTAGGAGACACCCAACACCTTGGAACACAAACAAGAACAGAGGGTCCCAAATTCCAAGTGACAGGAGCTCAGGGCCTTCCTGACATTCCGAAGTGAATCCTACATGACCTTGATTCTGTGCAGCCACACGTCACTTAGCAGGGGAGTGTTCTGGCCATCGTGGCCATCACAGTGAACACATGCACAGACCAAGACAGCCATGGGGTCACGAGACGATGTGTTCCTGGGGACCACGGTCATGTGTGCAGTCTGTGGTTTCTGAGACAGGGCTGTGTGCTCTTTAGCTCTGTCTACTTATGTATGTTTTAGGATTTTGGCATTTTTATCCAGACCTAGTTTGGGCCGAGAATATTCTTGTGTTCCTTTGCCCGGTCTTTGTGACTGGTTTTATGAGTTGGATGTCTTCTCATCTTGGCCTGTGCCCTGGACACATGGTATGGAATAGGATCTGCTTCTTGAAAATATTATGGAAATTACCCAGCATCTGGGCTAGGAACTTTCTGGAAAAGGGTAGGTGACTGATATTGCAAGTTCTCCAATGGGTTTATATTTATTAGGATTTTTAATCCATGAGCCGCTTTTAGAAATTTTTTCTGAAATTCATCCATAACATGGAAGTTTCGGTTTTACTGATATGAAAATATGTATCATAAATGCTTATAAGTAGTCAACTACTTCTACATTTGTAGTTACTCCCCCTATTTAATTCTTCAATCTTGGTTACTCTTCTTGCTTATTTTATTGGCTCTTTTCTTTCTTTTTCTTTTTTTTTTTGGTGGTACTGGTGATCAAACTCAGGATCTTGCGCTTGTGAGGCAGGCGGCGGCGCTGCTGAGCTATTTCCCTGGTCTTTATCGGCCCTTTAAACAGCCAATATTTGGTTTTATCGATCGATTCTGGTTTCGCTTTTTTTTTCTACTTTATTCATGTCCCCTTTTATCTTTAATAAGTCCTTCCTGTTCTTTCTTTGTACCGACTTTGGTGTGCTTTTTCCAGCTTCTTGAGTTGAAAGCTTAGAACATTTATTTTCAATGTTATGATTTCCTAACGCTGCTATAAATACTCCTCTGAATACCCTTTTGGCAGCATCCCACGGATTTCACTATGTAGTACTGTCAAGGCGAGCCTGCTTGAAGATCATTTTAATTACTGTTTTATTTTCACCTGAATCAAAGAGTCATTGGAAGGGGCCTTTTTTAAACTTGCAAATGTCTTGATTTTGTTGCTATCTTTTTATTAATTTCCAATTTATCTCAGAGTACAGACTTTTTGAAATGTGTTAGATTTTCTTCAGGAGCCTTATCTTGCGGTTTTGGGGACCTTCCCACACATTTGTGGAGGGAGTGAACTCTTGAGTAATAAAGTTTGACTCCGGAGCTGAGTCACATAGCTCTTCTACTTCTTTATCTAGTTTCTTTGTTTTTCTATATCGATACTCAGGCCCTCACCGTCACTCCACGCCCTGGCTTGTCTCTGGGCTTGTTTATGTCATCTTAGCATGGGGGTCCCTAATCTCACCCCTTCTCTACCTGCCTGACCCTTCAGATCTATCCAGGGAGTCAGATCTAAATCTAAGGCCTGAGCCGGCTCTCCCAATCCATCTGCTCTTCGAAGCCCCAGGTGCGGATCATAGTCCTGTGCAGATGCGGGTTCCGCAGGTGTTTCATGACAGCTCACCCCCGATTTGAGACTGAGCCCTGTAATTTGGTGGCGCCTACAGGGCGCCTGGTTCTTGCTAGTTGTAGGTCTAGAGGTCACAGAAAGAAGCAAAGGCCTGTGCAGGCCAAGAGCACCACTAGTGAGAAGAAGGAAAGGTGACCACTGTGGGGACAGCAAGATCCACACCTGTTAGATCTCTGTGCCGACTGCGTGAGAGCATTCTAAAAATTTCAAGTGGGGCCACTGCGTGTACTGAGTCACAGCTGTGACTGTAAGAATCTGCAGGATCCATAGGGGTGACCCGGGTTCAGATAGGATAGAAGGTTTTAACAAACAGCCTCAGGAAAGCCTGGTGAGGTCAGAATCATGCCAGCCCTATTGCAGGCATGTCCCCTGGTCCTTATTACAATCTTGGATGGTTCAAGGTAGCTCCCAAGGACACTGAGATG
Source organism: Petromus typicus (assembly GCA_004026965.1). Taxonomy (NCBI): domain Eukaryota; kingdom Metazoa; phylum Chordata; class Mammalia; order Rodentia; family Petromuridae; genus Petromus; species Petromus typicus. Next base: position 68,801 of record PVIR01001425.1, on the reverse strand, counting down.
GCCTAGTACTTGCTCTAACTGCTTGAAGCCCTCACATCTGTCACTCCCTTTGCTCTCTGCACCAATGACTTCCTCTACCTGGCCATTCTCCACTAGCCCGAGCTATCCCCTCTCAGGGGAAACCCCAATACCTTTGCAACACCATGCGCAGCTCCTGGGGGCACATCATGGTCCCACAGATGCCACCGTGCTGGTCCTCCAAACCTATGAATGTGAGCTTATTGGCAAAGTGAAGTTTACAGGTCTGACTAAGGAAGGGTTTGAGATAGGGAGATGATCCTGTATTAATCACATGACTAAAATGTCAGCCACAGTTCCTGAACAAAATAGAGGCAGGCTGGCTAGAGTCAGAGCAGGAATTGTAATACCAAGCAGAACCCAGAGAGAGATGGGATACTGGGCTGCTGGCTGTGCAGGTAGAGGGGCATCCACAGGCCGAGAAAGGCATGAAACACTCCCGGATTCCACTTAGGAGGAGCCGGCCCTGTTGGCTTGAGCCAGGTGAAACTTCTGACCTCCAGAACAGTGAGCTGAGAATGTGTGCAGCTGAGCCTGTGGTAACTTGGTACAGAAGCAATCGCAAAGAACATACTGGGCTTTTGGGTCTGAGATGCCCCAGAAGGTTGAACAGGGGCAAAGAGAGTAGGGTGGGGGCAGAGACCACAAGGCACGGGGCTGACCTCTGTGCAGTGGGGAGTCCCGAAGGCCAGAAGACCAGGAAATAACACCCAAAGAACTGCATTCACTGTATAAGATTATAAACTTAAGGAGAGAGTGTAATCTGTAAGGTGGAACAGGGTGCTATTAAAAAGAAAGGAAAAGAAACAACTAGAGACCCAGAAGGAGCTCTTGGAAATGTAAAGTATGCTGCTGAGCGAAACAACTAAGTACAAGATTGAAGCAAACTCTCCCAGAAAGTGGAATAAATACTGAGAGATGGAAAATAAGAGAGACCAGCCAGGAGTCATGGAGACCCAGCATCCAACTGCTGTTGGCTCCAGAACCGGAGAGGAGAGAAGTGAAAACGGAAGTGAAGGCAGGAGCCTCTCACCAAACAGAACAGCCACAGCATCACCCTTTCCCTAAGGACAGACGATCTCTTAAAGAATCAACAAGCGACCTATCCTTCTGTGGCAGAGAATCGTGTGAGATCCCTTCAAACTTCGGAAGGAAAATCAAATTCCATAACCAGCCAAAGTGATGGTTAAGGGTTAGGATACATTTTCAAACACTCAATATTTGATGAAGTTTGCATTTCGTGCCTCTCTGTAGAAGGCCACGGGGTACGTGGTCCAGCAAAACGTGAATCCTCTACAGAAAGAGGTCAGGCGAGTTCCAAGCCCAAACTTGCCTCCTTCCCAGGCAAGAGCAGGAGACAGGGATGGGGCAGTTTCAAGGACAAGGAAACAAGTGAGCTGCCGAGGCCCCAAGGAGGGCCCTGTGCTGGCATAGGGTGGAGAATGAGCACCCAGCAAGCAGCAAGATGTGTCCATGGCAGAGGCCCAGCTCTACAGGGCCCCTGGGAGAAGCCTTGCCTAGAAGGAGTCCACAAAAGGTGTCTGAGATTGATAAATCTGGAAGTTACATAGCAAGCACATTGCCAAGGGCTGTGAATACAAAGGGGTACCCAGTAGCGGGGCTGGGGTACAGGCTGAGGGCCCACAGCTACGCCTAAGCGTGAGCTGTGTAACTACTACGTGCCTTTGATTACACAGTCTTGCAGTCAGTCACGCATATGCCCCCGCTACACAGCATCATGCGTGCGCACAAAACACATGTACACAAACTCAGTCACCCACACATGCCTATTCTTTTTCCAGTAAGAGCTGCTCCCTGGCTGAGATGTATGGGGATGGAGGCAGGTGAGAGGAAGCTGGAAAAGAGGGAGGCCAGGACAGCGCACAGAGCATAGGAGGCAGGAAGGGGGCCAGATGGGGTTAGGGGCTTGTCGAGCTGCACCCTAGCTGTCCTGAGAGGTCCGTGGGGGAGTGCAAGAGAGGGCAAGACTCACAGCTGCCATCAGAGCGAGAATCTGGCACAGAGAGGTATGGACAAGGTTTCTGCAGAGATGGCAAGGAAAAGAGGGGAAACTGAGCAAGGAGTGGGAGGCTGGGGAAGGAAACTCAAACCTCCCACAGAGCAGGGGCGGTATCTCAGGAAGGGCCAGGAAAGCCAGGGCTGGATGTCAGCTGGGTTTTGTGCCACAGGATGATTGGTTGGAACACACACAGCTAGGAGGGACTGGACGAGAGTTGCCCTGCTCGGCCACCTGTACCCATGCTGGGTGCACAACAGTGCCCAGGGAGTCCCTGTGGCCTGAGGCGCTAGACAGAGAGGCAGGGTGTTGCCAGAAGCTGGCTCTGCCCAGCAGAGAAGGTCAGGCTGGGGTCAGCAGACCGGCCCTGCACCCACACATTGTTCTGCACTGGAGGACAATGGTGAGCTCACTGTGCCATGCACAGGGACATCCTGGTACCTGGAGATGTGGGAAGGAAGAAAGGTCCGGGGGGGGGACTGCTTCCCTGAAGTGGAGCCTAGGCTAGACACAGCCTGACCATCTCTCGTGCTGTCTCTGCATCTATCTGACACCCAGGAAGCAGCTGCCCACATTGCATGGGCTCGGTGGCCTCGCGGTCAAGGTCCAGCCCCAGGGAAGGGGCCTGAAATGCTCCCAGATCCCTAATGGCCTGGTTCAGCATCCTCCTAAGGATGGAGGTGCTTCCAGTGAGAGAGCCCTGGCCCAAGCACCAGGGGAAGGTTACAGTGCTGGTACCTCCACTTGCCAGGATCTCTACTGCCCTCACTGCCAGGGTGCCCCACCCATGAGCTTGAAATCACCCCCCACGGACACTTCCTTCTTTGGGTTAGATGTCATCAGCAGCGGCAGCAAATATTTTCTGAATGTCTGCTATGTACTAGGCACTGGGAACACAGAGGGAAAGTATGTGGCCCTGCCCTTGAAGAAGTCATGTACAGTGGGCTTCGAACAGGAAACAGACAATTTATTATCATCTTCGGAAGGGCTAAAGAGGGCAGGTGTGCAAAGGATCATCAAAAGCAGTCAGTCATTTACTCTCCAGTATGAATGAGTTTCTCTGGTGCTCTGCTCCATAACAGGCTGGATGGACCAGGGTGGCCTCTTGCTCCAAGAACTGGGGCGAGGGTGGGGGTTGGAGCAGAGAGGAGAAGGGCAACTCCTTCCCATAGAAGCTTCGCCAGCTCCCTGAGTTCCCAGTCACTCAGACCCTGCCCCCACCTTGGCCCTGTCTCAGCCCCTCCTGCCCCCATACCCTCTCCCCAGAGCCTGGCCCTCCCCACCATGCTGGAAACGATTTTGTTGTCTGCGGAGATTATGTGTAACTGCCTGTGAGTTATAAGTCTCCGGAGCAAGCAGCCTGTTACCTAACCAGGCCCAGCTCATGCCAATGTCTTGAGTAATTATCGGGGGGCGGGGGGCCGCAGCCTGAAGCAGAGCCTCTCCAAGGGAGTGCTATTGTTTTTCATGTCAGCTGCATTTTAAGGCTACATTTCACGTCAGCTGTGACTTGGACACAGAGAGAGCCCAGCCTGTGAAAAATGGTGAAGCAGAGGTGGGGGTGGAAGGCAGCTTAACCCTTTGAGCCCCAGGGTCCCCCCTCCAGGGATCAAGGGCAGAGAATGAACTGTTAGGGGTCAGAACCCAGACCAGGCCTGGCAGCTGCCACTTGGCACCCCTGGTGGAAACCGGTGTGTGGTTCCACGCAGAGTCAGAGAAACTCAGCAGACTCAGCAAATCGGATGTGCCAGACTGCAGTGGAGCCTTCCCCCACATCCCCAGGTCTCACAGCAGACCTGCAGCTGGGCATCCCGTGCCACTAAATGTCATGCCTGGCTCCAGGCTGCCCAGAGTGAGAACAAAGCAAGCCCAGAGGGCCAGAAACATGAGGCACCCGGCATCCCTGACTATCCCACATCTTGACCCCACCCAGCAGCCGGATAGGTGTGAGGACGGTGTGGGTGCTGAGGGCTGCTACTCAGCCTGGGGGTCAGACAAGCAAGCAGCAATGGCAGCCAGAACATCAGGTACTGGGTGATGGGGCAAAGGGAGTGTGGGCACCCTGAGCAGCCCCTGGAAGCTTCAGTCACTCAGAAGCCGGTAAAGGGTGGAAAGCTCACTGCTTAGAGGTGACATGTGCTGATATCCAAGTTGCATATAGCACAAAATAGGAACATGGGAGTGAGCAGAGATCAGGTAGCAGTGAACTCGACTGGGTAAAAGTTGGGGGCTGATTTGCTCAAGTGCTGCTGGAATGGAGACAGTGGGGACATTGACAAAGGCAATGCCCCATTCCAGAAAGCAGCCCGCACCCCAGCCGAATATTCACATAGCCTCCAGTAGCTGCTCCCTCCACGGCACTACACCTCCATTCCAGCAGCAGAAAAGGAAGAGAAGGCGTGGGAAGGGCCGACCCTCCACAGTGAGGTCCTGTGTGGAATCTGTGCACATCATGCCCCTGCTGTCCACTGGCTAGAAGGTCGTGCCTACCAGAAGTCACAGCCAGAGCCCTCGAGACACATTCCTGTGCTCGGTGGGCAGTCGAGCCCAAGGCAAGTTCTGTCCACAGAGAAAATTATAGGTATGGAGATAACAAACCTCCTTGCTGGTGGTCAGATAAAAAGAGGTCAGATAAGAATGGACATTGAAGAAGAAAGGAGATGATAATCCAGTTTCCAGCCCAGCACCACTTAATGGAATAAACAAGTGGCATCAAGAGTTTGTTTGGGGGGTTTCAAAATCAAGCTAGCCCTGGGCCGGGAATTTGGCTCATGGTTCTGGCGCCTGCCTAGCAAGCTCAAGGTCCCTGATTCAGTCCCCCGGTAACCACATACAACAAAGCCCGGCATGGTGACTCACACCAACCAGCGATCAGTACCATTACCACAGTGCTGAGCGTGGTGTCTCACACCTGTAATCCCGGCACTCAGGAGGCAGAGGCAGGAGGATTGCTGAGTTTGAGGTTGAGTTCAGGACCACCCTGAACATAAAGTGAGACCCTGTCTCAAAAAAGCTAAAAAAAAATCAAGATAGCTCTGAGATAACCAAGTGATGAAGCCATGTGCCATGAAATTTATGACCTACATGGCCCCAAGAGTCAATGCTGGGCACTATCATGTAGATGCTATTAAAGCTCTATGTGATAAGTCGGTGTCCAAGAGGCACCTACCTGAAGAGGTCTGAGGGCTGGGCCAAGGCTGGTGAACACAATGCAGTGCCCCCCCGCCCCCGCCAAGGAGGCAGCACTCAGGAACAAAAAATAGAACCAAGAAACTCAGGGAGTACATGTTCCGGGAACCTGAAGGTCTTATAGGGGGAAGGAGACTGGTCTCTTGGGAGGAACGTTCTGAAAAACTAGGATAGAGAACATTATAAAGCACCCCCTAAGAAGTCCCTATGGCAGGAGAGAAGTAAGCTCCAAAGGGAGAGGATTCTGCATGCACATTCTGGTCAAACTCAATGATTATTTACACATTTGTTTCCTGCTTTCTCTAAACCTAAAAAAAAAAAAGACAATAAAGGCACCAAAGAGAAAAAAAACTGGAAGGTTGAGGGCTGGGGATTTAGCTCAGTGGTTCCGGTGCCTGCCTTGCAAGTGCAAGGAACCAGGTTCAATCCCTGGTAACCATGTAAAACAATTCTCGGCATGTAGACTCACGCCTATCAGCAATCAGCACCACATAACACAGTGCTGGGTATGGTAGCTCGTGCCTATAATCCCAGCACTTGGGAGGCAGAGACAGGAGGACTGCTGTGAGTTCAAAGCTGAGTTCAGGGCCAGCCTGAACTATAAAAGTGAAACCCTTTCTCAAAAATAAAAAACCTGGAAGGTCTAAGCCAATAAGAAAAAAGATAGAGAAAAGATAAGAGTAGACAAAAAAGAAAAGAAAAATTTGCCCAAAGTTCTAGAGCTGAACAGACATTTTCAAACATGAACAGTCAAAATTCTATATACCATATGCATTTTCTGTGAAAATTGATTAGAGATATGCTCCAGCCAAGTGAGAGGAAAAACCAAGAAAAAGAAAAACATGAAACCCAGAAACTAAGAGAGTATAATTTAAAAGGGTAGGAAAGAGAATAAGAAAAGAAGGAGGAGGAAGTGGAGGAGGAGGAGGAGGAGAAGAAATAGTAGTAGTGGTGGTGATGGTACAAGAAAGGGAGGGAGAGAGGAAGAGGGAGAAGGAGAAAATCAGAAATCAAGGAACTGCCCAGTACAACGGGCAAATTTGTAGGATGACAGTTCTTCAGCAAGACTAGAGAGCAACTAGTCCTGCTAGGACTCCAAGAGGAAAAAAAAATGAAGCTGATATAAAGTACCAATCTTTTCAACAAGATAAATACAAAGTTTAAAACTCTCAGAGAAAGCTCAAGAAGGGATTAATGACAAATGCATTAAAAGCTAAGCAAAACCCAAAGGCAATTCTTGACCCCAGTAAAAACAAAAAGTTATAATCATAGAAGACCATATGATTTGGCTGAAAATAATATTTACACAAAAATATAAAATGTTATACAGTGTTTATGTACAATGGAAACAGTAAATATTTATCTATCCTAGAATTAGTATATAACAATATTGTGAGGCAAACATGATAACCACTATACTGTACTACATGGAAACTTAGGATATAACAATATTGGGAGGACAGGAGACTAGCAAGGGCCAGGAGTTGTCAGAACAAAATTTTGCTTTCTCATCTTGTAGAAATACTAGGGGAGAGCTAAGGGAATGCCTCAGGGAACAGAACTTGAATATTGAAGATATAGCGCCCAGATAAATCTGTTCCAACCTGCAGGTGCTTCACACAGGCTTACTTCCTGATGATGAGAAGGCTCTACAATGCAGGAAAGGAATGATGAAGTAGGAGAATGGGGAATTCTGCAACTGGCCTAGAGGGGTTGGCTACCAAAGAGCTGGAGGTTGGCAGGGGAACGTGAAGACACGCTGAGGACCTGGGAGCAGTGGCATGTAGGTGAAGAGGCCAGACCTACACCCTCCTTAGGCTGATCTGCACATCCCAGGACAGGAGTCCTCTGGCCATAAGGCTGGGGCTGTGCAGAACGGGCAACAGTGAAAGAGGAGGCTCACTGCAAGATTCCCTGTGTCCCTTTAACTGGAATGACAGAGGGACTTGGGTTCCTCCCTGGAAAGTCTCCAGAGCTGTGCCCTGAATATTGCCAGGGATGGTCCTCAGGCCCCTGGGGTCTAAGGCACAGATGGGGACCCTGCAGGCCATGAAGACTGGGAACCCTGGTCCTTCAAACCCTCTTGTGAGCATGTACCTCACCCCACCCCAGCTCTGGTGTCCCTGGTGACCTCTTCCTCTTCCAGTGCAGGAAGGGCGGGCTGGGAACCGCAGGATAGGGCCTGAATCTCTCATCAGCTCACAGGTCAAGCCAGGCCAGGCAGGCCAGAGGCCAGGCCAGGGACTCCTTCCTGGGTGGAGGCTTCCTGACCCTTCCGCTCACCTTCCGAGCATTGTGGGGCTTCCCAGGAGTCCCTCAAAACTTTGACCCCCTAAAGACACCCACATCTGTCCTAGCTTCATGGCATGTGCATAACCACTGGGTCAGGGTACTGACCCCACCTAGGAAATGAAAATGCCACAGGCTGTGGTAGAAAAGGGGGAGTGGAGACCCAAATCGCCCACACAGGCTGGGCAGGGCAGGTACCCAGTTGGCAAGCAGAGGTACCTGAGTCCACCATGGGGTCAGGGCCAATCAGAGTTTGAGCCCCACAGGACATATGTCAGGTAGGCTGAGCACAGAGGCTGGTACTCAAAGGAATAGCCCCAAAATCCATACGGTACCCAGCCAGTGTGACTTCCTGAGACATCCTCACCGCCCCACCGGCCACAGGGGCAGGCTAGTGTGCAATCTGATGTCCAGGACACCATGACACCAGCTGGCGCCCCTGTAGGATGCCAGCCCCGGTTGGAGCCTGTACCTGTGCCCAGCACCCTGTGGGATTGTAAGGATGCCCATTCCGGAGAAGGTTCCTGGTGACATCACTGAGTGATCTGATGAGGCAGGCTTGAGCCTGGGATCACCATATGACAGGAAAGCTGTCTTCCAAGGTAGGAAGAGGCCAGAGTTAGGGCTGTGACACTCTAGCATCACTGGCTATGTAGGCCTGTACTGAGGTGAAGATAAGAACGCAGGCGAGGACAGTGAGGAGGAGCCACAGGTCTGGCCAGGTAGAAGGTGGTGCTGAGAAGCTCCATGCTTGGCCTTTGCACCTGGACCTGCTCCAGCTTTCTTACCCAGGGCTGCTCCAGGCCAAACACTTCCAGGCACTGCTCCCTCAGCAGGGTGGGCTATGCACAGAGAGATTGTCAAGAAGGTGACAGCAATGCCCACGACCATTCCAGAGTAGGAGGTCAGCAGGAGTGTCTCTGGGGCCTTGGTGGTTAGGAGGACCAGCTGGAAAAGGCAAGGTCAGTGACAATGCAGAGACTGCTACCACTGGCCAGCTCCATAAGGGGCCACTCAGCAGGGCTGAGGACATGGCCATCACTTCCCTGAGGGTGAAGAAGTCACCAGGCTTCCAGGCAAGTTAGAGGCACGGGGCCAAACAGATGGTGACCACACAGGGGTGCCTGCTATCCCTGAGGGGTGGGGCCAGACTAAGCAGAGACTGCCCTGTCTCACCTCTAGTTGTCCCTCTTCCGGGTTAGATGGGGTTGGGGGAAGCAGGGATACGAGCAGAATGACTTTACCTGTGACAGGCCCCACCCTCTTGGATTCGCCCCATTCCAAGCACACCTTAGGACCCTCTGAAGACCATACAGATCTGTGAGGATCTGAGCTCCAGACCCTGAGTCCTAGGGGTCAGCCTCAAGGGCAGTGACCACACAAGTGCCCCTTTAGTACTGTGGTACCAGGAGAAGAGTGAGGCTGGGAGACAAGTGATCAGAGAGGATTCCAGGGACAAGCTGGACCTGTTTAAGCCTCACACTTCTCTGTCCTCTCAGCAGCCCTTTGCAGTCACTCCCTTGCAGAAGCAGAAACAAAGATTTGGGGCAGTAGCTGAATACCTGAGGCCCTTTCTCCATGAGGACTAGGCCCAGGAAAGCTGCTGTGCCCACACAAAGTGGGAACGGCCTAAGAGGGGCTACAGGCAACCGGAAGAGGGTGACCCAGCCAGAGTTTGAAGGCTGGGAGAATCCAACACCAGGGTCCTTTCCGGCCAGTCTGGGAGCAGAGGGGACAGGAACTGCCAAATATGTCCAGCTGGGACTAGAGTATTCAGGGCCTGGCTGGGAGCCCCAGTAACTTCCTGCCCACCCACCCTGTCCCCCATCCTCTCCCTGGCTGTCAGTCAGAGGTGGAAGGCAGAGATAGCAGCACCCACCTCGCCAGGAGGGCACGGCAGGGCCTGGCCTCTCGTACTGGTCTGTCCACAGGAACAGGACTAGAGCACTTGCTGCGGCCTCAGGGTCAGAGAGGCTGTACCCATGTCTGAAAATGAGGCAGCTAACTCTAAGAAGGTGGGCAGAACCAGGCAAATCAGGTGCTAACATGACATATGCCTGCTCTGAGAAGGAAAGGAAGCCAAGAGACCTATAGACCTTGGCTTTTCCAGTAGCTGAGGGGCCAGAAAGGTATCTAGAATACTACTAGTTCTCTCTCTCCTTATGTCTTCAAGGCCACAAAGACCTACCTCTCTACCACTGTCAAGCTGCAGCCTGAGGTCCTGCATTCCTTGCTCAAAACATAGAGTGTGAGGCTGGATCCACATGTGCAGGACCAAGTTCCTCATCCCAAGGACCATAAGCAGGACAAGCATGGTTCTCAGTGTAAGGAGCAGGGAGGATAGAATTTGGGGGCTTCTGGCTTGGAAGTTCTGGGCCTCAAAGGCTGGGTGGAAGCAGTCTGGGACTGTTATCCTGTTCACGAGTGGGGAAGCCATGCCAAGTCTTAGCTGAGCCACAAATGCCAAGCAGGATGCTGGGCCTGACCCACAAAAGAGAAAGCGACTGCTTGGCTTCCTTAGGAGAGCAACTTTCAGATAAGGATTCACCCTGGTATTTCTCACATCCCAGCTCTGCCTCCTCAGAATCTCCCCTAGATGCAAGGACAGGGGCTGGATTCCAAATTCCAGATCCCTGTCTCAGGCCTGACCACACAGCCTCTTCCGGGACCCCAGCCCAGAGCCTCAGACCCAGCCTCCAGCCTGGCTCCAGGCTCAGGGGTTCTGGACTCAGAGAATGCTGTCCTAGGAGCTGGAGCCGGAAGCGGGGGAGGGAGGGAGAGAGGCCCATCCTGGGTGCGGGCCGGGGGCTGCCTGCCTGCCCGTCTAGTCAGCTGCAGCTGCAGCTCGGCCTGGATGGCTGAGTCATGGCCCCCTGTCTCCAAGCCAGGACCAAGGCGGGAAGAGCAGAGAGACTGGACGACTCCGTGCTGGCAGGAAGGCAGGGCTCCTTAGCGCTGGGGCATTGGCAGTACCTGCTTGCTGCCTTCAGTGCCCTGTTCCACACTTCAGCCACCATGCACAGCCCAGCTGCTGACTTCCTCACCCCAGCAGAGAGCCATGTACACCTCCAGAGGAAGCCTGTTTCTAAACACACACACACACACACACACACACACACACACACACACACAGTGCAGACCAGCTAAACTCTAGGCAATCCAGGTGTCTGGCCTCCAATTCACCCACCTCCTCCCATGAGTGTTTACTGGGCATCTACTGTACTGGACACAGCAAGGGTGGAAGCCTGTCCTTTAGCAGCTGTCTGTCATAGTTAGATTGTCTGGGAAAAAAAAGAAAAGAAAACAGCACAATAGTAGGAGAACCTGAAGAAAAGTGGAGCAGTTTGTCCATGTTGCAGGTGGACATCTCTGATTGCAGGGTGCGGAGGGCCTGGGAAAGGAGACATGACATAAATACCCCAATAAGGGAAAGCCTGCATCACAGAAGCAGCAGAGGCAAGTGGCCTGTGGCAGGACTGACCAGCAGTACTTGGGAAGGACAGGAGATGCCAAGGGACTGGGGAAGAGATGGCAGGGGATCCAATGGGCATGGGTGAGCAACAGTGAGAGGGTGCCCAGTTACGGGGTGGTCAGCCATCACTAGGAGCCAAGAACATGTTGGAGGGGCCGGGGATTTAACTCATGGTTCCAGTGTCTGACTGGCAAGCACAAGGTACCAAGTTCATTCCCTGGTACCACATACCACAATGCCAGGGCTGGTGGCTCATGCCTTTAATCTCAGAACTCAGAAGGCAGAGGCAAGAGGATTGCTTGAGTTCAAGGCTCACCTGGGCTACATAGTGAGTTCAGGGCCAGCCTGAACGACATAGTGAGACCCTGTCTCAAAAAACCAAAAAAAAAAAAAAAAAAAAGCTGTTAGAATTGGCAATGCAGGAGGCATAAAGGTTGACAGTAGGGAAAGGGTCAGAGCTCTTCAAGGCAGAGCCTCTATGGAGTGACCATGGGGGACTGGGATGGAGGTCAGGTCCTCAGCAGTAGCCAGAGGGCTGAAAAATTTGGAAACTTCCCAGTGTTATGAAAGGAATCCTGAGGGCAGGAGCCAGGGCAAAGGCTCTGTCTCTGAAAACAAGGGTGGGTGGGCCAGGCAGATGATGTAGATATGGAGGCATGATTCAAAGACCTCAGATGCAAAACAAGGTGCTTCAGAAGGAGGAGAATATTCTGGAAGGGTTGCAGGAGTAGAGGCATTGCCTCACCTACGGAACAAATGCTGGGGAATCAAACTGAGCCCTTTCGGCCAAAAAGCCAGGCAGTGAGCAGGGGAGCAGAAGGTGGTGTGGACAGCAGGTGAGGGCCCCCGGAGCTTGGGCTCGCCTGCCGTTCCCCAGAGCAGGGATCCTCTCACCTTCACTCCCCAAAAACAGGTGTTGGCAGTGGAGCCTTCAGTCTTGGCATCCACCCATGGGAGCCCAAATCACAACGCCTGCAGGTCCCCAAGGGAAGTTCCTCTCCCCAAGGAGCAGACACTGTGGACATGTTGCAACCAGCAGCCTCAGACCTGTGCTGGGTGAAAAAAAGCACAAAGGGGCTGTGGTATATCATGTTTCCGTTGTGTCACTGCTGCAGAGGAGAGGAGTATCACAGGTGCTCACCTTGGTGCGAAGAGCCAGGAGAATAAACACCCTACTGCTGGGACATCACCTGGGGGAGGGCCAGAGGGCAGCGGGAGGTCTGCTTGGGATGTTGCTTTGAAATATCTTTCACTTTAGTAGAAAATCTGAATCACAGAGCGCTAATATTGCAGCCTCAGACTAATCTTAAAACAAGCACTTGGTGGTAATCAGAAGGTCTTGTGGGAGGGAGAAGGTTCCAGCTGGCCCAAGTGTCTCAGGGCACAAGTGAATGAGATGAGGGTGGACATGTGGCCCGAAGCATCCTGGAAGCTGTTTTAAGTGTCCATGACAAGGACAGTCCAGGTTAGGGATGATCAAGGAGTGGCCTGGTCAGCGTGAAGGGAAGGCACACCCGGCTGTGGGTGCAGCTCATATTGGGAGCCAGAGAAGTGGTCAGAGGCAGTTCTGACATCCCCCAGAAGTTGAGGGGACACACTAACTGATGCTGTCCAGGGGAAATGAACTTTGCCCCCGGAGCCCACCACAGGTGTGTGTGCGCGCACACAAGCATGTATACCCACACATGTGCACAAGCATCGGGCGCCAGACATGACGGAGCCTAAGCCTCAGGGCTACCTTGTGAGGTAACTGAGGCCCAACAGGTGAGAGGACATTGAACCATCGTTGAGCTAAACCTTCCATCAGGAAAAAGTTGTATATGTGGCTAGAAGACAAGTGGAGGTGTCCAGAAGCAGCACGGAGAGGCCATCCCTCAGGCCAGGAGAGAGAGTTTCACCAAGGGGATCCCTAGGAAGTGTCTACATAAGCGGGGTCTCGGGGAGAGTCTAGGCCGGAGGTGAAAATCGTGGAGATGGCCATGTCTTCATGAGGCCTGAGAATGTTCTAGAAAGAGGAAACGTGGATGAAGGGGGGAGGGGCTAAGGCACAGTGGCCCCTCCAGAGCAAACTAGCAGTAGCTTTTCCAAGACAAGCCTGGCCCAGAGAGACCAGGTCACGGTCAGTAGGCCCTGGAGAGAGGTAGGTCTGTGTAAAGTGCATGTTGTACCCAGAGACCCAGAAGAGTGGCCCTGGGTAGCAAGGCTGGCCTTGGGGGAGTGGAGATGGGATGTGTGACAACCCTTCCCGGGTCTCAGCCTCGAGGGGAGGACACGGATGTCAGTTAATGTGCACAACTGGCACACGGATGTCAGTGAGCAGTGCACAACTGACAGATGGGAAGCTGTGTGGAGTGGTGACTGAGAGAGGCCTGGAGAGTGACTCAGAGTGGCAGGAGAGGTGAGAACAGATACTGAGGAGTGAGGGTCGGAGGTTGTCTGTGGTATTCCAGGGGATGCTGTGTGAGGACACATGTGAGGTTTGCTAGACCATGAGGGGCACAACTGGGGGATCCAAGAGCAAGGCACGTAGGAGTCCAGCTGGGTGTCGGGGGGCAAGTCAGACAGCTAGAGAACAGACACCCAGGTGGCCCCTGCCTGCCTGTCACTCAGTTGGTTGAGGTCACCACCCACCTGCCTGGCTGGGCCGAGGCCACAGAGCTTGGTAGCTCCCGGCATAACGCTGTACCCAGAATGCCTCCTCCTTACCCACTCTGGGACCCCATCGGCTGTCAGGAGCATGACACACAAATGAGGCTGGTGCTCGTGGCCAGCTTCTCAGGCTCTAGATCCTTTTTCCATCCAGCCCCAAATTCCCACTTACTGGGCAGCAGCAGCCAGAACCAACCCATTGGAGGTGGGCAGGGTGGATAACTCCTCCAAGCCCCGGATAGAGGTGGAGCTGCCACTATAGATAGGACCATCTAAGGTCCATCTATGGGCCGGCCAGTCCCTTGGGGAGGCTCAAGCCCCCACTTCAAGCCTGGGTCTCCTCTGATCCCCAATCTCCACATAGCTGCACCCCCTGAACCTACCACTGATCCTTCCATAACTTTTGTCCCATGAGCCTTTCCTTCCAGAAGCTGTGAGTGCACAGTAACCTGAGGAGGCTCAGGGAGGCAGTGGGTGTGGGTGGCTGTGGGCACATGTGGATGGCTGTGGGCACACATCAGCCCAGACAGGGCACTGATGAGGGAGGAAGTGACAGAGAGGCCAGTGATGTACTATCACACGGGCTGAGGACAAAGGGAGGCCATGAGCTGCACTCACACTCAGGAAGCTATGCAGTAGTCAGAGGGGGGGCAGAGAGGCACCGGACTGGGGAAATGACAGGCTTAGGTCATACGGCCCAACCCCCTCCACAGTGAAGGTTTCATCCTCACTCATAGTAGAAAAAGGGTTTTCCGTGAGCTCTGAGTCAAGGAACAGGAGTCAGACCCAGGAGGTGAAAATGAAGTCTCCATCACCCACAGGATTTGCTGGCCCCAGCCGTGCTTGCCACTTCCCCCGTGGCGTCCCATGACAGAACCACACCATATCTCCCATCCAAAGGCACCATCATTAAAGCCTTTTAGTGTGGGCACTGGAGTAAATGAAGACCTATGTAGGATTTGGAATATAAAAGGCCTGTCCCTACTCAGTAAGGTTACTGATGGGGTCAGTCATCAGTAACTATAGACTATAAAGATCAGTCTATAGTTCATCCTCACGTGAATTGAAGATTCATGAATAAAATGTAAATCTAAAGGTCAGGTATTTAGCTCGGTGGTTCTGGCACCTGCCTTGTAAGCTCAAGGTCCTGAGTTCAATCCCCAGTTACTACATACAGCAATGCCAGGTGTGGTGACTCACGCCCACCAGCATTCAGTACCACACACCACAATGATGGGCGTGGTGGCTCATATCTGTAATCCCAGCACTCCTGAGGCAGAAACAGAAGGATTGCTGTGAGTTTGAGGCTAGCCTGGACTACATAGTGAGCTCAGGGCCAACCTGAACTACAAAGTGAGACCTGTTTCCAAAAAAAAAATGTAAATGTAGAGTATACTAGAAAAAAAGAGTTGGAACCCATAACGTAAAAGATGCTTAGCTTTGACTACATGAAGAAGTGAAGAAATAAATAGAATTTGTGTATGGCAAAACTAAAAACTTTAATTACCATAAACCTATAAAACATTAGGAAAATACTTTTATGATGTACGTGTCAAGACTTCACACACAAAGAAGTGAATGCAAGAAGGCCTGGCTGGCGGGGACTGGCCCCTGGTCTCTGTTTCACAGCCCGCTCACACCTCCTGGGAATTCATAGACCATGAAGAAAGACTGTGGCCCCATTTACCCAGCAAATACCTGTGAGGCACTCTCTCTAGCACCATGGACCCAGTGAGCACTCACCTTGTACTTAACTCTGAGAGATGGTCAGAGATTCCACAGAGATAACGCAGCAGGGCCTGACCTCAGGAGCCTCAAGCACATAGAAGAGACAGCATGGAAGCAAGCAAATCCATAAACCTCTCCTGAGTGTTTCAGGAGAGGTTAAGGGCCGCAGAGTGCACAGAGGGTGGAGGACAGTTTTCAGGCAGAGAGAAAAATAGGTGCAAAGGTCCTGGGCAGACCTCAAATATCTGTGCTCAGGCCTGAGAGTAGAGGTAGGGGAGGGGAGGGGGCAGGCTCCAGAGAGGTGGCTGTGGATGGAGTCAGTCTGCTTGAGGAGCAGTGCGAACAGAGAGAGGGGTGAGCTCAGCTCAGCTGCCACCTGCATGTCGCATGTTATTTAGGGGCAATGGCACAGACTGGCCTGGGCCAGGTGGTGTTGGAGCAGGTGGGAACCCAGCCAGGGGGAGGTAGGCTGGACGCCAGTGGTCTTGTGAAGACTGGTGCTATTTTCTGAGGGACGAGTGCAGGCATGGGGCATCTGAGTCCTCTTCAAGGCCTGCGAGGTGAGGTTCTACTAGGAGATGGGGCCTGCGGCCTGGAGCTGGGTCTCTGCAGAGGTGCCATGGAAGGGGCAAAGATAAACCATAATGAGAGTCCTGAGTCCCCCTTGGCTCAGGAACATGGTTCTGGTCACCTGCCACAGTATGGCCCTGCCTGGCCACCAGGCAGGCAGAACAGTGAGAAACAAGAGTAGCTAGGTTAGGCCCTCAGGCTGCAGCCTCTACCCTAACATGCCCACTTCTCTACCCTAACATGCCCAGAGTCTCGTTTCAGCAGGCTCACTGTAGATATTAGTTCCAGGACCAAGGAACAGGTGGCTGCCATATTGCTGACCTCTGGGCTGAGGTCCATGTCTAAGCTGGACAAAGCCCGAGTAGGACAACCAGTGCATTGAAGACTGAAGGTCTCAGAGATGGTGATGTCTCTGTCCCCAGTTGGAGTGGACATCTGGCCCCTAGGAAAGCCTCATACTACAAGACATCACTGACATCACTGACCCACCAAGCTGCCCCATCCCAGCAGCAACAGCAGTTGGGGAGGGGAATAGAGCGCTTACCTATATGGCACCTGCAAAGGCTGAGGAGCCTAGAGGTCGAGGCAGAAGAATCCTCCGGCAGCTTGGAGAATGAATCGGTGGAAAGCGAAGGGAATTGAGCAAAATGGCGCCTGGGTGGTTGTGCATTATCATGCAGCCTGTATGTAACGTGTATGTGCTGTCTCACCCTATGGACACAGCTAACTTTCACCTTGGGCTGCACTGCACATGCACATCATCACTCCCACATGCAGAGTTCCCAGGATTCTGTGTGCAGGACTTACTCCATCCTCCCACTCCGTCTGGAGGAGGTCTTGCCAGCACCCCTCTCACACAGGACACTGAGGGACAGGAGGACGTGCTGGGGGCAGCAGAGACAGGACCTGAGGGCAGGTGCGGGTACCTGTGTCCTCCACAACTCATATATGTGCACCCTGCCCCGTGACATGTCCTCACTCAGTACTCATGTAGTTTGTGCCCTGGCGCACACACAGGCAGCCCAGGCTCAGTAAGTAGTTTCCTGAGCCTGGAGGTAAAGCCTCAGTACCAGATACACCGCTGGTTCTTTTCTCAAATACAATCATAAACATAAGTATGCCACCTCCCACCATGAACCACAGCCTGAGGAGATGCTGTGATCCGTCTGTGCTCGCACTACTCAGCCCTGAACCTTGACCAGGGCTGATTTACGGGCCTTCTTCCCCCTTCTTGCCATGGGGGATGGGCATTCCCAACCCCTGAAGAATTGGGTCCTAGCCAATTGGGGACAGGCCATTAGGAAGAGCTAGGGAGGACGGGAACCTATAGCCCCTCTCCCGTGCCAGAGGCTCCCAGGAGGTGGGTGATTCAGCAGTCATATTCATTCAACCAGAGCCAAATCCCTGTGCTGGTGCTGAGGCCCCATCCCCCAAGGAGGCAAGGTGCCCCAGAACCCCAGGGGGCATAGCTGAACTATAGTGGGAGGAGCAGGTGATGCCAGGAATCCTGGAGAAAGGAGAGGCTGGGCAAAGCCGTGCTGAGGCAGGGAGACAGCCTCCAATCAGCAGGCACTGGTGAAAGAACAGCAGGATGAAGGTCCTGGGGCAGGTGCATGCCACCATGTCTGAGGAGCAGCAGAGGCCTGGAATAAACAAGAAGCCACATAGGAAACGAGGGTGGGTCTGGGGATGCTGAGGGAACACTGAAGGACTCAGGTGTCTTCCAGGTCACATAACACTGATAAGTTCTGTTTGTTTTAAGTTCCATTGTGTGAAAGCACACTGGGACAGGGAGACCAGCCAATGGGCTACTGTAACCGTCCACTAGAAAAGTTGATACTGAGCTGGGAATTTAGCTCAGTGGTGCCATGCCTGCCTCAAAAATACAAGGTCCTGAGTTCAATCCTCGATACTGCAAAGGCGCAAAGTTGGTACTAGTGGGGTTGGGGCTATGTCATGGATTCAAGGGCTCAGTTCTAGCATCAGCTGTAGCCCCTGCCAGACAAGTTTAGGGGTGCAGCAGGAGCCATAGGGAACTGCAGCCCTGCAGCCACATACCCTGTCTGGCTCCTGTGTCCCAGCCTACCCTGGTGTCTGTGAAATGAGAGTAACTCTGGCACCTCAAAGGGATACAGAGATGAAGTGTGTGAGCTTTGGGCAAAGTGGGTGCTTCCTGAGGCCAATAAGTGCCCCCTCACCGGCTCCCAACTTCTGCCTGAGCCCCTTCTATCACCAAGCCTCATTTACTTCTGTGCAAATTGGAAGCCCACCCAGGCTAGACAGCACCTGAAAGTGTTTGCTTGCCAGGCTTATATAGGAGTGCTAGGTATGTTGGTAAGAGCTGGGGGTGTACAAGAGAAATGGGGATATGGGTAGATCCTGTGTGTGTGCTGGGTCCGGGGAGGCCCTGGTCAGCTTCGTACCTGTCCTGATTCCTGGTCCATAAGATACTGGAGCAGGATGGGACAAGTGCCAGCCGTATGCATGCTGCAGCCTGAGTAACCAGACAGAGCAGAGTGTGCTGGGCCCAGGCTCCTGCGCCCTGGACCCCTCAATCCCTCCCCCTCCCCGCAGGCCATGTAGATGCCAGAGCCAGCCTCAGACTGCTGTTCCCTGGGTTATCCGTACTGAGAATGGAACAGTTCCTTCCCGAGTCCACACAGAGAAGGGTCATCATGGCCTCCAACCCTTACCCCACAGAGGGCCCTGGCTTGTCCCTAGGGGAGACCCACTCTGCCTTTGGACCAAGAGTCCAGCAGAACCACAGATGCTTTTCCCAGAGGAGATGACAAGCCTCCCTCTCCTCGAGCCCAGGCTTTGGTGTCCCAAGCCTGGCCCATCCACCTCTGGCTGTTCTGTTCCCGAGGCATCCACAAGGCCAAGCCCTTCAGGGGTCCCAGGCAGGGATCAAAGCTAAGCAGGTTCTGCAAAAAATTCTCTTGAAAGACTCTTTTTCAAGATTTTCTTTTGAAAACAAATTCATAACCACATCAAACAGGAGCCCCATTGCCTGGGGTTTGACCCCCAGCCGCTCGGGGGCCCTCCAGTGAGCTGTTATTCTAATTGCTTTCTTCTCCTCCGAAGCCCGCATAAGTCGTTGTATGATTATTAATTTGGTGCGTTGAGGCAGGGCATAGAGGGGCTTTTGTTTGCCTTGCCCTTTTAATCACTATCAAATTGCAAGTAGTGGTGAGATTCAAGATCCCCAAAACTGATCTGTCCCAGTGGCTCTTGGGGAATGCCAGCAGAGCCCGCAGCAGGCACGGCTGTCCCTTCAGTGCCTCCCTGGGCACCTGCCCATTCAGACTTGGCTTCCTGCAGCTCCCTGGGCAGCTAGTCAAGGTGCAACTCGGGTCTCTGGAGTGACCAATCAGGGCCCCAAAGGGAGAAAGCAGGGTCAGGCAACTTCAAGTCTCAGTGTGGGATCTGACAGCCTCCTGGACCAGCCTGACCACAGCTCAGCCCCACCCCGCAGGGCAGTCTGACCAACCAAGTGTGCTGGGTAAAGGCAGAACTGAGCCAGCCCAGTGTGGAGCCAGCAGTGAGCAGTAAGGGTTGGGGGAGGGAGTTGACCAAAATCAGCCACTGAATCTAGGGGGAGGCCCCCTTTCAGGTGGGTGGCATCTGCACTAGCCCGGTCGGCCGGGAGGACCCAAAGGGCTGGGCCTGCCCTGGCAACTGACCGGAAAAGGAACCCTGCCCATCAAGCTAGGGAAGGGACTGAAGCTGGACAGGCAGAGGACCAGGGAGGACTCATAGGTAACCAGGTGTGCATAGAAGGACAGGAAACCCCAGAGGACACCAGGGTGGCCAGATGGACCCCAGAGGACGCTACAGACAGTGGGGTAACAGGAAGGAGTCGGACAGTGATTGGAGGTGCTGGACCTGTAGCAGCGAGGCTCTTGCCCCTGCCCTGAAGGAAGATGAGCAGGGCTCCATGATGTGATACGCCTCAGGACAAGCCCCTCGCTATCCACACTCAGCAGGCCCACACCCTGACAGTACCCATCTTCCCTCCTGTTCTGCTTTCCCCAGCGTGGCCTACAGAGGCCTCCCTGCCTATTAGCACATGCCCCCTGCCTATTAGCACATGCCCTTATCCTTTAGCACATTGGGCTTCAACAGATGTTCGAGGGCCAAAAAGTGACAAGTTATAAAACCACAGATTTTCTTCTGTGATGTATGTGCTGCTTTAATTGATACCAAACTAACTGATACCCCAGGAAGGGTCTACATGCTTAAGCAACATTAAGCCAGGCTAAGATACATCTCTCTCAAGAGAGAGATCCTAGCCTGAGGGGTGAGCCAGCTTTCACCCCAAGGGGCTAGCCCAGCTTCCAGTCTGTTTTGCATGAAGGTGCCTTGGTCTCAGTTTCCCTATTCAGACTCCAAAGCCTGGATTCTCTCCCATGGTCCTCTCAGGGTAGAGCCAGGCAGTGGGCCCAGAGGGCAGGCGCCGCCGCTGAGAAAGGTCTATGCGCAGGTGAACAGGGGGCCAGGTCCCCTCCCCCACGGACCAACCCCCCCACCACCACTGCTGAGCAGCACCCACCCTCTGCTCCATCTGCTGCCCCTGGGGTGTTGGCTGAGCCACATTCATGTCCTGACATGACTGTTCACCCTTGTGACAGCAAGCTGGTCCTAGCATAGAGCCCTGAGGAGGGGGCTGAGATGGTCCCGGGAGTGACCCCAAGAGAGACCTCTCTTCTCTCAGCCCCCAGTTTCTGTATCTGAGGGGTGTCAGCTGCACATGGCCCTCAGCAGCTTTGCAGAGAATAAGGCTGGTAGCTGATACCTGGGTAGGGACTGCTGAGGGGTGACCCAGTTAGGTCACAGCACCCCGTCACTCCTTTCCACTACAGCCTGTCCTTCCACATCAAAGCTGGATGGGGAGAACAAAGGATGAGTGGGGAGGCTGAGGCAGGAGGGTCACTCCCAGTTCAAGGCCATCCTGAACTACATAGTGAGTTCAAGGCCAGCCTGAACTTTATGAGGAGATTTTGTCTCAAAAAGAAGAAAAAGAAAAAAGAAAGGAAGGAAGGGAAACAGGGAGGGAAGGAAAGAAAGCAAGAAAGAAAAAAGAACAAAGAAAACAGAAGAGATTAAGTCCCCTTACTGCCACTCAGGGTTGGGGGGACTAGCTGGGTTCCCGCTCTGGGAAGGACACAGCCTCACCTTACAGGCAGAGGTGCCCACCTAGCCTTTCCAGGCTTCTAGGATGGGCATTCTGTCCCCATCCATGAAATACTGCTCTTCCCAGCCCTTCCACTCAGCCTGGGCTCCCACCGCACCCTCCTTCAGTGTCCATGGTTGGAGCGGGATTGGTTGAGGCTGGGCCTGGGCCCAAGTGGACCCTAGAAAACTGCTCTCCTCCAGCCAGCACAGGGTCGGTGTGCACATCACCCACCAGCATCTCCCCTGGGCTGCCCATCCCTCAGGCCAGCACCCGACTTGGGCTCTACCTGCCCTGCTGAGCTCAGCCAGCCAGCTCAGCTGCAGAAACCCCCAGTGAGGCCTGGCACAGACAACCCAGCGCTCAGATTTGTGCATGACACATGTGTCCAGATGGACAAGGGCCACCGCCAGTGCCTGCCTGCCTGCCTGCCTGACTCATGTGCTCAGGGCCAGAGACACTCAGTCGCAGAGATTGAGTCACTGCTGTGGCCTTTACCTTGGAATCACCATTTTCAGTTCATCTCCCCACTCTCACCTCATTTCTGGGCTCTCCATTACTCTGGCTGCCTGTGGAGTAATGTGGAACAGTGTCCTGAGAAATCTCACCCCATAGGTATAGCTGGATGAACAGAGGCCCCGTGGTCAGGGGCTAAGGCCCCTACTGACCTATGTACCCCGCCTGGACCGTTGAACATGCTAGGACCCTGGCCTCACTGCTCATGGTGGTACAGAAACCTCCTTCCGACCCAGATCCCCAGCTGACCTCAGTGTGGCCCTGGGGCCAGCGTCTCCTGATCCCCAGTCCACACAAGAGCTTCTGTGATCCCATCACCCCCGTAGGGCACTTACTCTGTCCCAGGTCCTGCCCGGCCTCTGTCTCTCCTCTCTCTCTACCTCACCCTGGCCACCACAGTGCTTGGCACAGAACATGCCTTGACGGGCATGTGGCAGAACCATGTGGCTAGGAAATGAGCACATCTAGACACTGACCTGACTCATAGGGTCAGGGAAGTCAATGAAGAGAGCCTGAGGAAGGTGGCATACAGGAAGTCCCCATAGCCAAGCCCTACGGGAGGAGACAGAGGGGAGGTCCTGCCCAGTCGGTCTAGCAGCTCACCCTGCTGCCCCACCCAGAGCGCCTCTGTCCCCTGACTCTCCCAGGCACTTCTGGGCAGCTGTCTCTGTGGCTCCCCAACTCCAGCCTGCCCTGCCAGCCTACTCTGCTGAGCTCATGTCCCATGTTTGCCTCCAATGGTCCTCTAGTCTGAGCAGACACAGCCCCTGGCCTCTACTGACCACCAGCTAGAGGTCCTGCAAGGGCATAGGGCCTGGGAGGGGGCTGGGACATGACCTCCATCCACCTACTTCAGTTCTACAAGTCTGGACACACACAGGGACTCAGCACACTGGTCACGCATCCCCCACACAGACACATTCCACGTGCACATAGGGCTGTGACCAGGGCACATGGTATTTCTACCTACATGTAGCAAGACCCCCTCCCTGAGCTGCACCAGCCAATGCTGAAATAGTCTCCACAGGCCTGTGCTCCGAAACAACTCTGCTTCTGTCCCCACAGGTGATGCAGCTGGACCAGAGGCTGGTGGTCATCACGGACATGCTCCACCAGTTGCTCTCCCTGCACCAAAGTGGCACCCACAATGGGGGTGGGCCTCCAGTGGTCCAGCCCTGCAGTGAAGATGCCCCCATCCACCCGGAGCTCTTCCTGCCCAGCAACTCCCTGCCCACCTATGAACAGCTGACTGTGCCCCGGAGGGGCCCTGATGAGGAATCCTGAAGGACTGGGGCTGGGGCAGGCTTGGAAGAGGAGCCCTAGGGAGCCCCAGCCAGCCCAGGGCCATCTCCTGGAATCCCCCGAGAGAGCAGCCTGGCACCCCTCGCCTGGACACTGTGACCACACGAGCCAGCAGGACCTGAGCGCGGGGACCCACCATAGTTCCCTCCTCCCACCAGTGGGTACTAGAACTCAGCTGGGTCTGGGATCCTTCTCAGGTCTGAGCCGGCACCATTGTCACTGTGACAACATCATCCACAGGGGTTGGGACCCAGCGTCCAAGGCACCCAGCCTGGCCCAGGGACATGAGCAAGTCTGAAGGAGGCCGTCGTGGCTGGGCCAGGAGGCTTCCTAGGGGGAGACACAGGAAAGGACAAATCTGGGGGATGGTTTCAGGGACTCCACGAGGAGCAGGGGGCCAGATGATCCCAGCTCATGGCAAAGGCCTAAAAGCCTGCTCAGTGGGTTGGGGCCTGACTCCCTCCCTCTGTAGAGATGCTGAGTTCTTGGGCAGGGGACCAGAGGTGCTTTGCCAAGGCACATAACTGAACAATGTGCTCTCCTCCTGCACCCTGAACGGGTGGGCTCTCCTGCCCACCTTGGGGGCAGGGTCTTCCTGGCCTGCTTCACGTGCAGCATCCCCTCCAGCTCCTCAAGCCTTCTGAGCGCGTGGGCAGACACATGGACAGGAACAGGCACATCCCCTCAGCCAACTGCTGAGCCATGGAAGAATTTAAAGGGTGTCACAATTGCTACACAGGACGGGTTTCTTCTGGGCATTACATCTCATAGAAATCAGAATGATCTGTGGTGATTTGGAATCTTGTTGTAATGAGTAATGAATTTCACAGTGTGATTTTGATTATTAATCGCACAGTCTTCCCCTAATAAACATGGAGCTGCACAGGATAATCTCGGCGCTGGCCTTGCCTTCGTTTCAAGGAATCAATAGGATCTTCAGGACAACTTGAGGCCCTGCCCGACCCATCTAGAAACTCATCTGTTCCTCATCCTCCATGACCTTCTCAAGGACAGGGTCCCTGTGATTCCTGGAGACAGGCGCCTGGGCAGTCGCTGAGCAGTGCTCTCTGTCCAGGCTGTGAGAGCCTGAGGCTCAGAGGACACAGAGAAGCCTCAGCCCAGCACTGTGTCATTCCTGATCCAGCCTCTGGTGCCCTCAGTTTCTGCCTCAGGGTTATTGTTAGTGGCACAGTCATTGCTGTGTTCTGCAGGACTCTGTGCCCCAGGCTGACAAACCTGAGCATAGCTGAGTCAATCCCATGTAACCCTGGCAGCCTCTCCATCTGCCCCTCTCAGGCTACACTGGCCCTTAACCCAGCACCTATAATGTCCACCCTCCAGGATGCCAACGGTCGGACTCCTGTGCGGTAGAGTGCAAAGCTAGGCAGGGCTCCTGGAGCCCACATGCTCACACCTGCTCCCTCTAGGCCTCCACCACCCTGTTCATTCAGCCACCCCGGGCTAGAGACATGTGCCAGCCGGATGCCACCAGCCTGTCTGCACTGTGCGTACTGCTCTTTGGGTCCATCTTATTCTGCACTCTTACCGACAGACAGAAGTGATGTCATTCACAGAGACACCGACCAGGGTCAGTGTGACAGCTGAGTCCACTTCCTTTGATGGCATCCCCCTCCTTCCCTCCCTCCTGAGTCCATGTGAACCCCTAGAACCCCATTATCTGACAGCTCATGGGTGGAACTGTCCTGAGTCTGGGGGACAGCCTTGGCCAGGTATAAGACAAGGGTCCAGGTGTGAGTGTTACAACAGGCCTGTACTGAACACCCCCAGGATCCCCTTCCTGCAGAGCCCCCGGGACTCTTCCTCTCAGGGGCTCCCCATAACAGGGACTTGGCATGTACCCTGACCAGCACTGACCAGCGCTGACCAGTGAGGAGGAAGGGGCAGCTCCAAACTCGAGCACCCTAGGTTTGGAGGAACAACTAGTGGGAGCCAGGAGCTGTTGTCCCTTGTTGGGTAAATATTTGTGGAAGCCCACGCCTGTGGCTGGAAGGCAGGCCCATGGGATCCTGGGTGGGGCTGCCCACCTGGGCAGGGCCAGCGCCTGCACCCACCCCGTTTTGTTGCCCATTATGGGCCAGGCACAAAGTGCCCAGGCGCCTCCTTCCTAGCAGATCTATAGTAGCCCTCTCGGGTGTGAAATGCAATTTACCTGAAATAAAGCCCAATTATGGAATTAGCTAATTAAAGCGGCAGTGGAGGCTGGGCTGACAGGCCGAGTGCTCCGTGCCCACCCGGTGCCCGCGGTCTGAGGGAACAGATGGCGCCCCGGCCTGCCGCTCTGGCCGCATTCCTTCACTCTGTCCCCCGATAAGTGACCTAGACAGCACACGACCATCTGGTGTGTGACACGTCCTGCGGGCCCCGGACAATGGCCCAGCAGACCTCTCCATGAGAGGGCCGTCGCCTGGGCAACCGTGGCATGTGCAGCCCCGGCCCATTCAGGCGCCCTCCCTTGGCCCTTTTCTTCGGCCCTTTGTGGGGCTCGCCTCCCTGCCTGGCGGCCGGGCTGACAATATCCATGAGTATTTGTCCGCAGAACCAGGCTTTTGTCTTCAAATTGGGCTCCCTTATTGAGGTCCCCAATGTCCACTGGGTGCCGGGAGCATCTGCTGGGGGGGGGGGTCAGGGAGGGACTCCTGCTTCAAGCACCCACCTCCTCTCTCCATGCTGCCCTCCTCAGTGGCCCTCTGAGCAGATCCATGTAGGTGCCCTGGAAGCCAGTCTCAAGGGCTGGCACGAGGCTAACCTGAGGGTCCCATCTTTGAGTCAGGGTGCCAAGAGAAATGGACACTGGCAGCTTCTCCATCACCCAACCCTCCCCACCTGTGAAACTCAGAATGATGAACATGTCCCTCAAAGGAACATGGAATCCAGCATGGCAGTACACATCTGTAATCTCAGCAGTTTAGGAGGCTGAGTCAGGATGATCACAAGTTCAAGACCAGCCTGGGCAGCTTAGCAAGATGCTGTCTCAAAATAAAAAAAATATATAAAAAGAACCAAAGACATGGCTCAGTGGGAAAGCATTTGCTAGCATGGGTTCCATCCCTAGCACCATATACAAGAAAAACAATTGTGGGAACGGGGATTTAGCTCAGTGGTTCTGGTGTCTGCCTGACGAGCACAAGGTCCTGAGTTTGATCCTTGGTAACCACATACCACAGTGCTGAGTGTAGTGACTCACGCCTATAATCCCAGCACTCAGGAAGCAGAGGCAAGAGAACTGCTGTGAGTTCAAGGCTCTCCTGGGCTACATAGTGAGCACGGAGCCAGGCTGAACCACAAAGTGAGAGACTGCAAAAAAAAAAAAAGATTGTGGAAAAGATCTTGGTGGTGATACTATCCCTCAACTCGCTTAGGCCAGTCACACAGTAGGCTCTTAAAGGCAGCTGATAAACTCAGAGGCTTTGCCTCCACTGTACCCCACCTGCCTGCTGAGCCCAGACTCCTCCCCCTACTGTCCAGCCTCAAGCTCTGAGCCCCACCCCCTCAGAGCAGAGCCAGCTGCCCAAAGCCAGTAAGGCCACTCCTTATGTCCGTCCTAGCTGGCTCTGGTTCCCTACTGTGGCAGCAGCTCCTGCCTGGAACTTTCTTTTTTTTTTGAGACAGGACCTCACTTTTGTAGTTCAGGCTGGCCCTGAGCTCAGCCTTGAACTCACAGCGATCCTCCTGCCTCTGCCTCCCAAGTGCTGTGATTACAAGTGTGAGCCACCACACCCATCACTGTGGTATGTGGTTCTGATTGCTGGTGAGCATGAGTCCCCATGCCCAGCATTGTTGTATGTGGTTACCTTGGATCAAATCCAGGGCCTTGCACATACAAGGCAGGTACCGGAATCACTGAGCTAAACCCCCGGCTCTGCCCGATCCTTTCTAAGGCAACTATGCAGTGAGGAAACCCAAGTGACAGTGACCTCCAGACTCCCTGGTTGTCCCCTCATCAGCTCCATTCTCAACTCCAGGGTGAGGTGTTGACACTGCCCTCCTCAGTGGCTTCTTTGAGCAGAACATGTAGGTGCCCCGGAAGCCAGTCTCAAGGGCTGGCACCAGGCTAACCTGAGGGTCCCACCTTTGAGTCAGGGTGCCAAGAGAAATGGACACAGGTGTCGCAGGGTTGGGTGGGTCGAGTCCCAGCTGCCATTTCCTCTCCCAAGGACTCTGAGAGCTGGGCACTGGCTGCTCCTACCCAGATGCCTAGATGCTAGCTGAGTGACAATAGGTGGATCCACTCTGAGCACCAGATCCTTCTCTCTTAGCAAGTCCTTCAGTGAGCTCTGCTGATTCTGCCATTTATTCCCGTGAAACACCCAGGTACCAGGGCTATAAGACTTCTCTGTTCCCCTCCAGCAGCCCCCATGAGCCAAGGCACCTGAAGCCCAGGTGAGGAGGTGGAGCGCCCCACCTGACCCCACATCAGCAGCTCTGCCTTTTCCGCTGTCTCAGCTCCCATCTAAGCTTTCACCCAGCACCCCTCTATACCCTCCCAGAGAGGATAAACTTGCCCTAACGCCCAGAGCCCACCCAGCCCATCACCCGTTCCCCAGACCCAGCTCTCATGTACATCCAGGTAATGACCCCACTGCCTAACAGAATGTGAGCCATGCCTGGGGGCCGCCCCAATAACCATGTCAGGCAGAGCCCACCCTGAAGCCCTTTAGGCCTCCTAGGTATAGGCCAAAAGTGTAGGGGCTGGGGCTGTCACACTCACCCACACACAACCCTGGAGCCCCTCACCCCCAGTCTGTCTGAAGCAGTGGTGGAGCAGAGGGTGCCCTATGTCACACCAGACCTGTGCCCAGGAAGCCAGCGGCAGCCACAAAGCAATGGTGAGTGGTTCTGGGGTCTTTGGGGTGAGAAGGATATGCTGAGGGGAGAAAGGTACTTAAAGTGGAAAGACCAGGCCAGTGGGTCCTTCCTACGTGAGGCAGATGAGAAAACCAAGGCCCAGGCCAAGGCCAGGCCAGCACCGTGACAGGAGGCCCTAGGCAAAAAAAGGTGAGCAGGCAGCTACAGCGACCTCCAGAGCAAGCACTGGTGAGAGAAACACAGATTCGTGGTTCTCTTCCACTTTCACGGGTTAAAGTCTACACAGTAAGTATCGTGGCCAGGGCCTCTCTTGGCACAGCCTCGAGGCAGTGCCCTGTCTAGCAGAGGCGACCTGGCAGGGCCAGACCTTCAAACTCCATCAGTTCTTGCAAATCAGTCAAGAGAGGCCAATGGCAATCTGAAGGGAAGATCAAGTCACCCAGGTTCTGACCTCTCCACAGCTTGCTGGGGCTGGGCTCAGGAGCTCTCATGCCGATGGGGCTCAGGCGCTCCTGAGAAGGCCCGGCCCAAAGCCCGCCCTGGGCAATGGAAATGACAGGTGAGGAGGGACTGGCAAACCTATCAACAGTCCAGGCAGAGAAGGCTCTGTTGGGGAGGCACTGGGGGTGCACAGGCCCTGAGTGCAGATGAGCTGGGGCCCAGAGGCCCTGGCATGGCCCAGGGGACAGCAGGAGGGCCCTGAGATAGGCTTTCAGAGAAGGGTTGTGGGGACAGTGGTAAATGTCATTAAGTGATATCAAAGGGCCTTAATCAAATTTGCTCTCCAGTCCCCAGGACCATGTCAAAGGACTCTGGAGAGGAGAAGAAGGCTCACACAATCGACTGGGTCTTCCACTTGACTGGCTGCCCTCCAGTGTGGGGCCTCTGCCTGGGAGCAGGCGCCCCTGTACGAGATAACCATCCTGCCAACATACCCATCCCAGCCCTCCACAGTCCAGCTACTAACAAGAGGGGAAACTAAGGCACAGGCCAGCCTTGGGAGGGGAAAGGTTTTCAAAGTGCCTGAAGCTTGGCGTGTGTGTGTGTGTGTGTGTGTGTGTGTGTGCCTGCGGATGGAACCCAGGGCCTCATGCATGCCAGACAAGTGCTTTGTTACTCACTGAGCTACACCTCCTTTCTTTGAAGCTCGAATTCTGACCTGTGAACTTGGGCCAGGGACCTACCACCCTGCCTCCCCCATTGTCCTACCAAGGAGGCTCGGCTTGTGCCCCCCCTACACACACACACAAGGCAACGTGGCGCCTGCGGTTTTATAAGCACCACAGTCTCCGTCGGTCCCGTTGTGTCTTTCAGAGTCCCCCTCTACACCCTTACTTCTTCCTGTGGTTTGTTTTTAGGGTGCAGAGAAACAAGACCCTTCCTGTCCCCTGGAACTGACCACCTAGCTGCATTTGCGCACCGTTGACAGAAGCGATGAGCAGACTCTGCAGTCTGTGATCTGAATCTCCGCATCTCCTTGCTCACCCCAGGCTACTCTTTTGACTTCTGCTTTGAGTTTCCCAGGCAACGTGAGCCCTCAAAGTTCCCGGGGGTGTGGCAGTAGTGGGTGGGGCTTAGGGCCACACCCACAGCCCTGGAGCATGGCGGGGAGTGGGGGAGGAGGCAGCTGTGACTCTAGGGAAAAGCTCAGTCAGGCCCAGAGCAGCTGCAGCTCAGAGGGAATCTCCCCTGGGGTCCTGAGGACCAGCCACTGTGACCCAAGCCAGCCAGGCACTCAGGTGAGGAGGGGAGGGACAAATGAGTGAGTGATCCAGTGGAAACACTCCCGGAAAGGGGCTTTCTGTTCCTCTCCCCTCAACACATCTTTGGCTAAAGAGGGAGGTGGTCAGTCCAGGAACCTGGCATGTCACTGGCATGTGGAAAAGAAAGAGAACAATCATAGGAGAAACCTTCAAGTTTATTAAGCATTTTCCACACACTAGTCAGGGCTGGACTTTGATCATTTTATGCAATTATGACCCCCTGCCTTCCTTCCTCCATTTGATGTGACTGGACCAAGGCCCCAGAGGCCAGGTCCCCATCCAAAAGTATGCCTAGAACAGGTGCACCTGTCGGGCTGTGATGTCACCTCCAGGAAGCCCTGCAGCCCCTGCCCCTGAGGAGTTGTGGAAATGCGACCCCAAGCCAGCCGATTTGGGTACCCTGATTACTTCCAACTGAGTCGAGAGGGTGGGGGGAGCTGGAGGCTGCCCACCTTCCACCTCCCGACAACTGTCACTTGCTCTTCACAAGCTGCTCCCAGGCCATTTGACTACCTGAGAGAAGATCCGCGTAACAATTCGAGGTCCACTCACCACTCTCCCTTCCCCACCCTGAACCACCCACTCCACCCCACTGCCCAGGGCCCCAGGTTCTTCCCACACCTCAGGAGAGCATACAAACTCAAGTCATCCGACCCTCCTTGGAGTTCCAGGGCCTGTGGGTGCCCGTGCACACCCACCTAGTAAAAACAGGCTTTTCTCCGCTAACCTGCCTTGGGTTGGTTTCAATCCTGGTCCAGCCCAAGACTGGAAGAGTAAAGGGAAGTTGTTTCTCTCTCATCATACCCTCCATAACACCTGTGCCCCCCCTAAAGTGCGTGTCCCTCACCCCCTACAGAACACCAGCTGTCCTGGGGAGGGGAGAAGCAAGAGGAGCCAGTCCTGCCCCTTTTGCCCCCAGCTATACTCTTTTCTGCCACCAGCCTCAGGGTGAAGCAGGCAGTGCAGTGTCCTGAAAATGGCACACACGCCCCACCTGTGTCCAAGTGGCTTCAGTTACCCAGCACCCGGCTGGCCCTGCCTCCAGAGAGCCCTGCCAAGGCCTGGCACCACTGCCCCCAGCATCCCCTCTCACTGCCAGCAAGCCTGAGAGGCCTCAGGGCACTGGCAGATTGCTTTCCTGCTGCTGGTTGGGCCCCGTTCCCCAGGGAACAGGCCTCATTGTTTCCCCTCTGCCCCTGCCCGGCTCAGGAGACGCCTGGGCTCTGGGCTGTGAGGTCACCCGGCCTCGCAGAATCCACCTGCAGCCGCACCCGCTCCAGGAAACTGAATCCCAGTGGCAGATGACAGCCGAGGGTGGCGGGACAGAGTGCCCATTCAGCCTCCCCTGGAGCCAGGCTGGCCCGACCTGGCGGCCACCTCCCCCACCTGGGCCCTCTCTGAGCACAGAGACCTGGGCCGTGGCCCAGGACAAAAGTAGGGGTGCGTGTTGAAGGCTGTTTGCTTCCAGAGCCTGTTGGACAGCACACAGCCCAGATCCCACTCAGGGGGCCCTCTTTGGCTGGACTAGCAGGACTCCTACCTGGACCCCACACCACAGATGTAAGGAGCCAGAAGCTGCAGCACTGAGCTCACCTGTCCAGGTTTCTATGCTAATAAAGAGGAGGGCCAAGGAAACCAGTCTTTGCCTGTGTCCACGGTGGTCAGGATCCCCCTGTGTGAGCTGATGGCTGGAGAAATGGCCCATGGGAGCACTAGGCTGAAGAGCAGCCTGCAAGGACCTGAACCTGGCCAGGTGGGGACAGCTGGATCTGGGAGACAAGCTGATCCTACCTGAGCAGCACTCAGGACAGAGGTCATGTTCCTCCTCAACACCCTGCAGGAAGTGAAGAGGGCCTTGGGGTGCTGAGACCACAGAAGGTCCCATCGGCCTAGGATTGCACGTCCCCACCCCAGCCTTGGCCTCCCGAGTTTGAGCGACAATGGAGGACCAGGGGAGGTGGTCAGTGGGGAGCAGCACCAGGCAGAGACAAAGCTTGACTCCTCTCCTTGCAAAGAGGCCCTTTCTGCCCTCACAAGACACTAGCTTGGGAATACAGAGCCCAAGCCAGGAAAAAAGGGATGACTGGACAAGAAAACGCCAGTACACTCTGGGCACAGGGCATCAACCACCACCAAGGTGCAGGACACTAGAGTCCGGAGCCAGCTGGGGGAGGGACGCTCTGGCTAGCCTGCTCCTTTCCCGGGCTCACTGGGCTGGGGCTCCGCCTACTAGGCTCAGAGGCAGCCCGGCCTTCCAGAGCTGGCCACGAGCTGCCTGTCACTCGGCTCTTCTGCCTGGTTGGGCACATTGAAAAGAGCATCCTGTGGCTGGAAGGCATGAATATCAGCCTCAACCTAGCTCAGAAGCAAGAATAAGAAACCGAGGCAGGACGAGCCCAACTCTAGGCCCAGCCTCCATTCTCCACCTTCTGCAGTCCCAGCTCCTCTCAAATGCCACCACCTGCCAACTGGCCCTTCCTTCCCTTTCTATGTAGCAAACTCCTACTCATCCTACAAAGCCCAGTACAGTATAAGTCCTTTTCCATGAAGCCTTCTAAACATAGCCAAGATTCTCCCTTCACAGCTCTGGGCCCCAGATGAGATATGTATCCGTGCAACTGATTTCCCATCTAGACTGGGTTGTATCCCCAGAGCAGAAAAATCTCCCACCCTTAGCCTATACAGGCCCTATTGCCCCAGCAAACATGAAGAGTCAACAGAGCCCCCCACACGTGTGGACCAAGGCCACGCTATACCTCCGCATGCACACATGCTTTCTGTCTGCACTTCTTGCCCAAAGCATTTGTGTTTACAGACTGAGCTCAGTTTCTGAGATTACTTGGCAGGGTGATTTCCATGAGCATTATTAACGTCTGAACTTCCGGCTTGCTCTGTCAGACACTCTGCACATCCCAGACGGACCACCTGAGGAGAATCTCACTCCAGACTAGAAGCAGGGCTTCCTGCCTCACTGAGAGAAGGTATTCGAGGGCTCCCACGAATCATGACAGTTTCACAGACTAGGACCAGGCCCTTCCTCATCACACCCAGGAAGGAGTCCCTGACCCTTCCCTGCCTGGCTGAGAACAGGCCCGGACCTCTGCCCTCCGCGGGTCTTCTTCCAACCTCAGCTTGGATCACCTCTTCCCGGAACCGCACTTTCCTCTCCTCAGCACCTGTCCTGTGCCAGGAGGTCGCCTGAATGGGGTGAGGAGGAGCAACAGCAAGTAGATGTCCCTCCCCACGCCATAATTTGACATCTGGGGAAACTGAGGCCTGGAACCATCCTCACACTGCCCTGGGGATACCCGTTGGGATCTTGGCCGTCCAGGACAGCCTCCGGCCTGGACCCAGCACAGCCTGACGGCCATCAGGCCTCCGGGTGCCCGGCCGGGGCGCAGGGGCCGTGGGCTGGGCAAGCGGGGCGGGGGCCGGGTCGGGGGTCCGGCGAGCTTTAATGCGGGGACAAAGGCTCATTTGCAGGTCAATGCCGCGGCACACTCGCCTCTCCCCTCGCCCGGCGCCCTTTGTCCGGCCGCGCCCGCTCCTCGCGCCAGATGGCCGCGGAAATGCTAATTTCGGGCGCCCCCCGCCCCCCGCGTTTAATTGCGCCTTTGCAGATGGGCCGCGAGTGTGCGCTTCATGCAGATGAGCGCGGCCGCGCCGCCAGGCCTGGGGCCGCCGAGGAGCTTCGGGACCGCCGGGTGGGGGAGGGGAGAGCGGGAGGGGAAGGGAAGGGAAAGGAGGGGGAGGGGGAGGGCGCCCCCACCCCCAGCGCGCCGCCGGGCACGGGCGAGTACCCAGAGGGCCGGGCGCGGGAAGAGCGCTTTTCTCTTTTCATTTCTCCAAAATGGGATCTTAAGTGATTTTGAATGAAAACAAATTGGCCCGCTTTCTTCTCCAAACAGACGCGCGGCGCGGTGGGGGCGCGGGCGCAGGGCGGGAGGGGCAGGGCGCGCTGGGACCCCCACCCGTCTGGTCGTCGGAGCCTGCGACCCTGCATCCCTGCCCAGCCTGGCAGCCCTACAAATATGTGTCCCCTATCCCCGGAGCCCAGGGTTTTCGTGAGTTTCCGCTCACCCCCGGAGTCCCCTGTCTTCAAAGGTGTTCTCTTCTAGAGCCCGGAGCCCTCGGACATTTCCATTGATCGGAACACGGAGCAGCCCCGTGGCGCTAGGTCACCCTCTGCCTTTTCGAGAACCAGATACCCAGGCTGGAGGCGTCCCCACAGTGTGAAGAGTCAGCCAGCCTCCTGCACAGCCTCCAGCCTCAGCCCTGGGAGGATCCGGGCCTCTGGCCGCAAAGGGCAGGAGCCTAAGCTCCTCTTGTCTGGGGTCCTTCTCCGCCCCCACACACACAGCAGGTGGGCCAGGCGGGGCTGCGGAAGGCAAGGGGGCGGGGTGGACCGAACACGTGAATGGAAGCTATGGGGAGGGTACTCCTGTGACTTCCCTAGTTTGCTAGCAAAATTTCAGGGCCACACACAGAAAACCCTCAGTGGTGGGATAGTGACTTGCCCACCACTGGCTGTGAGACAGGGACAGGCCATTTCCCAACACAGAGCTCAGCCAGAGGGGAATCATTTATTCCCTAGATTGGTTGGGTTTCTGTCATCTATGCAAGCAAAGGGCTGACAAGCAACCCCAGGACCCAGCACAGCAGATGCTTTAGTGTGGCCTTCAGGGCTTCACCCTCCAGTCTTCACCTAGGATACAATGCTGGGTCCCGGCCCCAACCTGTGGTGGTCCATGGTGTCCAAGTACTCTGCCTCCAGTGTTTTCTCAGCTGTCTCCTTAACCCCGGCTCCCGGGCCTCTCAGGGCCTGCTTTTCCTTGAACAGGTCCCCAGAAACCCAATCTTCACCCTAGACCACCTCCTTTCTCCTGGCTGTCTGCTCCTTGAAAGGAGTTTTATCTATTCACTGTCCCCTCCACCACCCTCCCCTGCACCTGATCCACATGCCAGCCCTACTCAAAGCCCTCTGGGGATCTTGCTAGGACTCTAGTGGACACAGGGTGGTGACCCAAGGGCAGTGGTGCCCACCCTGCTTCCCAGGAGTGCAAAGTGCTTCCCTGGTCTGTCTTGGTCATAAACGCTGCTGGGTAGGAGACAGTTCTTCGGAGAGACACAACCTGGGTGCACTATGGAAGTTTCCACGGTGACAAGATGAAGCAACACTCCCCACCCACACTTTCCTTCCCAGGAAATGGTCAGTTGGGATTTGATACCCATTGGAGGGTGATCCCAAGCACGCATGTGCGCGCGCGCGTGCACACACACACACACACACACACACACACACCCATGCAGTCCCTTTACTAACCAGTTTTCTGTCTTCTCTGGGGCAGTTGGCCGAACACAGCCATCATCACCCTGCACTGGGCAGCCAGCTGGGCCCCACTGGGCAGACGCAGACACACTCCTCAGGCTGCCACCTCCATATCCAGTTGTGAGCCCTACATTCTGAGGTGCGCTGGACATTTTCTTCATCCACTTATCAACATGTAGCCATCTTCTCCTGTGTGAATGCCCGCACCAGCTACTAGTGCTGAATTGTCTTCTATGTCTTTTTCTTTACCACTCAAAGGTTATCAGTCTCTTAGACTTCATGTTATGGTTACATATTTTCAATTAAACAATATTCACATGGGTCTTTGATTTATATTGGCTTAACTTACAATTGCTCCACGGATGCTTTTTTGACTTTACAACAGTGCTAAAGCAATACCTCTTCAGTAAAAACCAAATTAGTACTATTCTGCTTTACATCTTTAGAGCAATATCCAATACTTTTGCACCTTATCATAAAAAAGCTTTGTGTCTGATGATTTTCCCCAGCTTTAGCCTAGGGGAAGTGTTCTGAGGCCACTGTATTTGGTGCAGAGTATATTTTTGGTTTATGATACTTTAAGTTTGGGATGGGCTAATCAATGGGGACCTATTCAAGGAGTATTTGTATGTGTGTATAGGCATCTATTCTAATTCTTTCATTTGTGTACTTTTTTGCAGTACTGGACATTGAACTCAGGCTCTTGTGCTTGCATGGTAGGTGTGGAACCCCTTGAGCTAAATCCCCAGCCCATGTGTGTACTTTTAACTTAAAAAGCAACTGATGTAAATGGTACACAGTCGCAGACTGATGTCCATAGTTAAAGCCAGCAGAGAGAATCTAAAAGAAGCTTGACTTTCTTTTTGGTGCATTTCTGTATGTTTGCATTTTTTTTTTTTACAATAAGCACATGATATTTCTACAATTAGGGGAAATATAAAGCTATTTCCACCTAGGGAATTTAAAAAAATAATGAAAAAAAAAAAAAAAAACACTGACTTGCCAGCCTCGTGACCTGAGGGTTGTGGCAATAATGCTGTGAGCTGGCCCCTGGCTGATGGGGAAGCCCCAGCCTGACCCAGCCCAGAGTCCAGTGGCAGGACCACCTCATGAGAGGGCTGCCTCAGAACAGAGTCCTGGGGGGGTGCCTCAGTAACTAAACCCCCTTGGCCGAAGGCCAGGGCAGACCCACTTAGTGCCAAATTCCACCCGGGCCTCTCAGTTCCAGCAAAATTCCAAAGTATATTGTTGTTATCGTTATTATTTTGCAATTACGTGACATTTTTTAAATGCCTGGCGTGTTTTTTCAGCCATTTTCATTAGCTCCTTCTCACTCTGCCCAAGAGACAGGTCAGGATCTTGCTGACCAAGAAGCAGGGTGGCCGGGACTCAGAGAGGTCAACCTGCCCTCCTCAGTCACACAGCAGACAGTCTAACTGATGCCAGGACAGAGTTCAGGGTGCCACTGGCTGGGTTACCCGGCCTGGCTATGGCAGTTACCTCACTTTTTAGCCTCTGTTGGGCTTTTATTTAGATTTAGGAATGCATTGGGATAGGGGAAAGAATAGAAAAAGAAGAAACAGGAGAAGAGAAAAAAGAAAGAAAAGCCAGAAGCAGGAACAAACAGACAGAAACAAAGGAATGAGATATCTTGGGATCTGAGAGAGGGTTTTCAGAGCCCTCTGTGGATCTACGTGAATCTAGGCTCCATCCTGCTAGTCCTTCCTCCCTCTCCTTAGATCCTAGGCCAGTTTCCACAAGACCCTCAAGGCACTGAGGGATATGGGATGCTCTGGAAGAGAACAGTAAGCCCAGAAAGAGATCAGGGTTAGAGGACTAGGTTTCACAAGTACCCCTTGAGGCTGCTCTGAGTGGTGGGACCCGCTTAGTCACAAACCTCAACCCCTTAGCAACAGATAGGTGCTACACCCCACTGTCACACAGATCCAGGGCCCCAGGCCTAGACAGAGAAGTTCACCCTGGGCCTCCCAGCCCACAAGGTAGGCAGCCAAAGCCAGGCTAAAATTGTAGCCCCCCCCCCCACTAATTCATATGTTGACACTCCAAACGCTGGTTCCTCTGAATATGATTGTACTTGGAAATAGAGTCTTTTCATGAGTCACGAAGACTGGGACTAGTTGAATCTGGCTATGTTTTGTGAGAAGAGATCAGAGCACATAGGGCAACCTCGAGGACATCAAAGAAGATACCATCTGCATGCCAAGCAGAGGCCTCAGGAAAGACCAGACCTGTGACACCTGTGTCCAGCTCTTGTAGCCTTCAGGGACATGGGACAATGGCTGGCTTTTGTTTGTTTTGTTTCATTTTGAGTGCTAGGAATGGAATCCAGAGCCTCTACCTTGCTGGGCTAGTGCCATAGCACTGAACTACACACCCACCTGTGGGTGTCTATTGTTTAAGCCACCCAGTCCAATGCTCTGTGGCCCCCGCCCCAGCAGCCACTCCAGCACAGCCCCACAAAGGGGACGATGATTGTCCAGGCCCAGGCAGCACCTGTGGGTGGAGAGACCACTCCCTGGGCCGCTGAAGGCCAGCAGCAGCTGCCACATCTCCTGACCTAAAGTCCCATTGCTGACAACACTATAGGCTGGTTTCCAGCGATATTCTTCAGAAACAGGTCGTCAGCAACTAGGGACCCATCGTCAAAGTGGGGATCCCACAAAATGCCATCTTGCGAGGCCACGTACAAATTCTATGTCTGGAGACCCCAGGGATCGGCGTTGGTGGTGAGGGAGATTTGGTGTCCTGGAGAATCAGGGCCATCAGGACGAAGACCGAGCCCAGCCAGGGAAGACCGAGCCCAGCCAGGGTTGCGGCTGCCTGGCCGCCTCCCTCCCGCTCACCGGCGCCTTGGTTAACAGCCTCGTCCAGACCAGCTGGAGTCAGCTGATTAGCCCATTCTAAGTGGCATCAGGAGTTCCCCCGTATCTGTTTTTTCACCCGCACATGTTCAATTAAATTTCGCTTTTGTGCCAGAGAGGCCTCTGATGTGAATGTGTCCTGGGAGGTTTTCTGTGTTTCTTTATGTCCTCGAAACCAAAGTCAGTCCCCCAAGTTTCAGAAAACACCCTCCTAGATTGGAGCGAGTAAGAGGAAAGAAAAACACAACACAAAACAAAAGCAGAAGAAACAAAAGGGAAAGCAGTGGCTGCCTTTTCTGCAGAATCCTCCTGCGAGGAGACAATTCATTCCGATTGAAACGTTCCCATTGTGCAGGTTCGCCGAACGCGCTTGTCGCGTTGGGCAGAAATGCAAATCCCTCTTTTTCCTTTGATTCAAATATTTAAATTTTCAAATATATATGCTGCGACAATTGAATGGCAGCTGACCTCACTTATTTTCATAGAAGAAATGCGGAAGCCATGGGCTGCAGTTAATCTAGCCAGCAGTGGCCCCGCCTGCTAACAGTGGCACAGTCAGTCCTGGGGGGGGGGGTGTGCCGGGGGAATAATCCTTTTATTCAGACATTTGGCTTAAAAGAATAACAAGGAGAAAAAGCTGGAACATAATTGCATTGCATGGAAAACAGAGAAAGATTTTCTCTAGCTCTTTCTCTCCCCCTCTCTCTCTCTCTCAGGAGCCTTCCCGTTTTTCCGTCCTCAAAGAATCGAAGCTCATGGCCAGAGACTATTTTCTTGGTAGAGAAATCATGAGTGTTTTCCTTCCGCTCGTGTCCCCCATAACCCCCTTCCCCGATTTTCAGAGCTGAGTTGGTGGCCACACTGGCTCACTCATTCATTCATTGATTCATTCATTCTACCAACTCCAAAGGAAGACCTATTGTGCGCAGGGCTTTGCTGGGCTCCGGCTGGACCATGTAACCAGACACTTCCAAAGCGTCTTCCTTCTAAGATCTTCCCTTGGGGGCAAACAAGGGACTGAGCCAAGTGCGGGCTGAGCCGCGTCCCCCAGCCCTTGGAGTCTAAATAAAACACAAAGTCTGTGCGTACAGGAGGCTTCAACACTCCCTGGGGCCTCTGGAGCACCTAAATCGCTGGCATCGCAGTCCACAGGGAAAAAGACAGGAACCCCTTCCCGGTCAACCAGTCCTAGACTCTGGCAGACACAGCGGCTAGGTCCTGGGGCGGGGGATCCCAAAGGACCCGGCCCAGTCCATCAGCAAGCCTGGTCTTTAATGTTTAAAGACCTCTCCCCTCATTTCAAGAACTCCCTGACACGATTTTCTGTGATGCGTGGGCTGTAGGGACATCTGTCTTCTATACCTAATAAAGTCTCTCGGACTCAGAATGAACTCCTCGGCATGGCTTTGAATTCGGGCTCACATATGGTTGGTAATTAGCTGGCTATCTCTTGGAGTTAAATGATTTTTTTTTTTCTCGCCCCGTTCGCATCCATAATAGACACGAACAGAGTTGTGATTGTTCCCTGTTGCGGGACATTCTGCGCCTGAATGAGCGGGGGCTGCTGTGTCGACGCGGATTTGCCATATGGTTGCGCGAAGCCGGAAAGAATGGGCCCCTGTGTGCCACCGGGACGCGGCGGCGCGGGCCCTGCTAGCCTCGCGGGGTCGGGGTGCCGCATCACGCCGGAGGAGCGGGCGACGCGGTCGTGGGCGCACCGTCGAGGCGCAGGGTCCCCGCGGTCTCGCCCGGCCCGGAGGCCTAAGGGGAGGCGGACGGCCGACAGCGGCCCGGCCCTGCGCGCGGACCGATTCGGGGACCGGCGCAGGGCCGCAGGCATGGACCGCTCCCGACCGCCCGCTTCCGCGCCTCGCTCGCCTTCCTCGCCCGCGCCGCCCCGGGGCCGTCGCGCCCGTGCAGGCCGCGGGGCGCGGCGGGGGCCGGCGCGGAGGCTGCTGCGACCCCATTGTGAGGCGGACGAGACAATGGGCGGCCCGAGGAGGCACCTGCTCGCCTGAAAGGCCCATAAATCGCCGCCGCGTCCAGCTGCCTTTCCGCCCCTCCCCTAGGACTGGCGAGACGAGCGCGGCCGCGGCCGGGAGGGGGAAGCTTGGTCCGTCGGGCCTGGCCGGGCCTCCGGGCCACCGCCGTGCGCTCCTTGGGTCTCGGTGCGCAGCGGCCAGCTCGCCTCGACGGAACCGCACCGCGCCTCCCTTTGCGGAACCGGAGCTGCAGGCCGCCGTTCTCTCCTGCGGGTTCCGCGACCTTCCAGGGGCTTCTGGTGCGTCGAGCTTGGGGTGTACACTGGGCTGCCTTTGAACCACATTCTTGAACCTCTGAACTCTAGTTGTTAGCTGCAGTTTCTAGTATTTGAAAGTTGGCACTCCCCAGAACTGCAGTCTCCGCCCCTCCCCCCAAGGTTGGAAAGAACCAGCTAGCTCTTTTGCCAGGTGCTGGACTCGGCCCTCCAACTTCTTAGTAGCCTTATTTTGCTAAACTAGGCGCCTCCCTGCTTGGATTTGCCTGAGGCAGGTACCCACCTCCCAAAAAACAGACGGAAACTCTCCCTCCCTGTCCTGGTTGTGGAGCCCAGATCTCCTCCACCCCTTCCTTTCCACTTCCCTTGCTAAGCTTTCATGGAACCGTATAGATTCATAGCCTTTGGGACGCTTCCATATTCACCCAGCACCAGCTTACCCAGAAATAAGACCCCTGCACCCAGAAGGAGAACACGTCACAGGACGGGTAAGATTTTTCCCAGGCACACATCCATCAGGTTGGGAGAGTGGGGATGGCCAGTAAGTCCTCCCTGCGGCCTCAGCTCTGCGCAGATGGGAGATGGGCTCACTGTCGAAGGTCGTTTGTAGGTGAATGGCCCTGACTCTCCCCCCTTGCAAAGGGAAGCCATGACCCAGATGAGCAAGCGGTGGTCCAGCATCACCCCCGAAAAGTGGACATCCCGTGGGCCCCCTTGGGAGCAGTTGGTAGGACGGGTTCCCCAGGGGCAGGCCTCAGAGAGAAAGGCCCAGCTAAACAGTTCACCTCCGTGTGGATGAGAAATAGGCCAGACTGAGCAGATAGAGGAAGGCTGTGACCTCTGGTTACAGCCAAGGACAGAGGCCAGCCCTCCTCCATATCCACAGCACTGCCTCTGTTGGACAGGCGGCATTTCCCTGTGGAGAAAGCAAGGCCTGACAGCACCATGCCCCAGGGGCTTCCTGCTGACACCTGGCCTTTACTGGGGCCTTTTCCAGAACAGGCATGCCTTCAGTTCCCGGGTCTTTGCCAGCACTATCCCTCAGCCGGTATCTGCTGCGGGCACCCAGCTGGACGCGTGGCACATGTTGCACCCCTGGAGCTGGCTGAGCCTCTTACGTACAGCAGAGCTCTCACCTCTACCTCTAGGTGCCCAAAAGATTTCCACTGTAAATATTTCTGGTACTCTGGTGCCATCTCTTCTTATCACTCCCCTCCCCCATCCCAAATAAAAGCCCAGCACTCCTTCCCCTTCCTCTGCCTCCCTGACATATTAGAAGAATGTTTTTCCATTTCCTTTGATGTCTTTTACAAGTTGCATCTCATTTCCTGCTTGGGCATTTCTGACCTCCAGTGACTAACCTTGGTCGCCTGCTGCGGCAGTCTGCCTTGGCTGTGCAGCAGCTCCCCTTCTTGGTGCTCCACCCAAAGGCCAGCTTGAGGGGATTCTGTCCTCCCTGTGCAGCCACTGGCCACCTCAATTTCCTCTTACCTTCCCTACCTTTTCTCTGTGACCCTGAAGGCCAGCCTGCTTCCTGGAGGCCCCACCTTCCTGTGGGACTTCCTACAGAACTACGCGCTTCATTTTCTTAACATTGTTTTTTTCCAGCTGGTTCTCTTCAATCCGCCACCTCAGATGGGTTGAACTGGGTGAAGGAGGCCTAGGACTTCCAGAACTCCCAATATACAGAAGCTGGTCTGGCTGCCCCAAGACTGAGAGATGGAGGAACCCTCAGGGCAGTAGGATCTGGCGGCTCCTGCCCAGTTCTGGCTCCACAAGACCCCAAAGCTCCAGGTGGAAAACTGAAAGAGAGCCTTTCAAATGAACCGTTGAGAGATACCATAGAAAGAGGAAACAAACTAGAATCGTTTGGGGCCTTAAGGCAAGTAACTGGGCAAGTGACACCTTCAAGGGAGAGAGGAAAGAATTCAGTGAGCATCCTGCCTTTCCTTCCTTCCTTCCCTTTTTCCTTCTCTTGGAGATTTCTCTCTCCTCTCCTCTCCTCTCCTCTCCTCTCCTCTCCTCTCCTCATCCTCTTCTTTTTCTGCCTCCCTCTTCTCAATTTCTGTCTCTGTCTCTTTCCTCTGAGGCTCTGTGATTCAAAGCATCATAAGGAACCAACATCACTACCTCGGGACAGGTCCTTATCTGGGTCCTGGGACTCAAGTATGTGAGAGGAGGGCTGGGGATTTAGCTCAGAGGTTCCGGCGCCTGCCTTGCAAGCGCAAGGTCCTGAGTTTGATCCCTTGTACCCACATACCACAATGCTGGGTGCAGTGGCTCACGCCTGTTGTGCCGGCACTCAGGAGGCAGAGGCAGGAGGATTACTGAGTTGGAGGCTCAGTTCAGGGCCAGCCTGAACTACAAAGTGAGACCTTGTCTCAAAAAACTTTAAAAAACTAAAAAAAAAAAAATATATATATATATATATATATATATGAGAGAAACTAAAGCCCCAAGTCTGATGCTTTGGGGGCATTATAACCAAAAAGAGATCACACAACACAGAGGGTGATGCCTGTGAGTGGAGTTTGCATAAGAACAGACACTTGTGCCCAGCTAAACTCTTCTCCAAGGACCAGGACCTAGGTGCTGGGGTAGGAGCTGCAATGGCAGGTCAGTGTCTTTCAAAGACTCCCCCTGCTGCGTGTCCACAGGGTTCATTGCAGCTCCCCACACAAAACCCAGCCAGCCCTCACTTGTCAGAAGCCTCAGATGGAGGATATCTTAGTCCATTAGTGCTGCTGTAACAGATTACCTGGGGCTGGGTAATATTTAAGGAACAGAAATTTATTTCTCACCATTTTGGAGGCTGGAAAGTTCAAAATAAAACATTGGCAAGCTCAGGGTCTAGAGAGGACTGGTTTCTCCTTCCAAGTTGGTGCCTCACTATAAGGAACTGGTGCGTCTTTATTTTTAAATTATCTGTGTGTGTTTACCATTCATGTAGTTTGCAGTCATCTTGGGGAATGGCTCCATGTACAATTATAGCATGTTTCTTTTTGTTTCATCTCCCTCCCCTCCCCCAGCTCCCTCCTCTTCCAGATCCCCTGTCCCATTCTTCATTCTTATTGGTTCTGTTTGTCTTAGCTCATGTTACAGCATCTAATGTTTACATTAATTGGGGTTATTAGTTTCCTGTACATGGCATATCTTTATTCTCACTTCCCCTTCCCCTCTTCCTCACCCCTCACCCTTATTCCCTTGGTCCACATCCCTATTACGAGAGACCCACCCCTTGACCCTATCTATCCATTCTTTCTTGTTATCTTTGCCTGTACCTAACCTCACTCAAGTGAGAGATACCTTACAGTATTTAAGCTTATGTGTCTGCTTTATTTCTCTCAACATTATATTTTCCAGGTGCATCCCTTTTCTCACATTTTCTTTATCCAGTCACCCGTTAATGGGTATACAG
The DNA here is from genome assembly GCA_004026965.1 of Petromus typicus. Taxonomy (NCBI): domain Eukaryota; kingdom Metazoa; phylum Chordata; class Mammalia; order Rodentia; family Petromuridae; genus Petromus; species Petromus typicus. The sequence goes on along the minus strand of PVIR01001425.1, from coordinate 25,402 downwards.
GCTGCTCATAGGAGTCAGCTACTATAAACATTGGTATGCACGTATGGATGTAATGTGATGACTTAAACTCATTGGGAAAGATACCTACCAGGGGATAGGGATAGCTGTGGAATTTCTAATTTCAGCTCTTTGTGATATCGCCATACTACTTTCCATAATGGTTGTACTAGTTTGCATTCCCAACACCACAGCCACACAAGCATTTGTCACTGTTTGATTTCGATTTCTTTTTTTTTTTTTTTTTTTGGTGGTGGTACTAGAGATGGAACTCGGGTCCTTAAGCTTGCAAGGTAGGCATGGTACCACTTGAGTTAAACCTCCAGCCCACTGTTTGATTTCTTTTTTTTTTTTTTATTTTAGTTTTTTGAGATAATGTCTTGCTTTGTAGTTCAGGCTGGTCCTGAACTCAGCCATCCTCCTGTCTCTGCCTTCCAAGTGCTGGGATTACAGGTGTGATCACCTGGCACTGTGGTATGTGGTACTGATTGTTTGGTGGGCGTGAGTGACCTTGCCCGGCATTGTTGTATGTGGTTACCAAGAATTGAACTCGGGACCTTGCTCTTGCAAGGCAAGCGCTGGAACCAGTGAGTTAAATCCCCGGCCCACTGTTTGATTTCTTAATGATGGCCTCCAAGTAGCCTCTTTTCTAAGTGCCCTAATCTGTTCAGGAAGGAAGCACCCTCAAGACCACCTCTTAACGGTACTACATTAGCCACTGCACTCTGAAACCTGGGTTTGCAGGATAGCACTTAATAAGCATCATTGCCTTGGCCTCCACAGCTGTCTTCACCACACCCTGGGCGTGCAAGGCTGCTTTGTTTGCACCTTAGGCTTTTATCCAGGACTGAGAGTGCTGTCCAGTGACCATCAGCATAAGAACCCCAAGGCACAGGAGAAGGAAGGGCTCCTTCAGGCCTGTACAGACCAGTGCACACTCCTCACAACTGAACTCAAGCATGGCCACAGCCTGGGGTCAGCACCAGCAAAAGCAGGGTCCCGATGGACAAAGAGGAGGGACACATACTATGGTTGGCTGCCCTTCACAATGCCAAGAACACTGGTGCACTAGATCCCTAGCCCCATGCTCCCTTTCAGAGAAGGGAAACAGACCCAGAGAAGGGAGAGTCTTGTCTTTAGTCTCCCTCGTCATAAAGGTCCTGTCCCACATCAAGGCCCGTGAGGGGACCAGACCACAGCCAGGAGGCAGAGGATCAGATGGGAGGCAGTCAGAGCCACTGTGCTGGCACAATCCATTGCCCTGCTGTCACCACTCCAAACCAGGATGTATCCACCCAGGATGAGCTGGGCTCTGACAAACTCCCTGTATACAAAAGCTGACAATGAGCTCCATGTCCTCAGCCACAGGGCAGCATCCTCATTCCAGGACTCTGCCCACAACCCCCAGAGTCATCCAGTGATCCCCCAGGGGAGTAGGAAAAGGTGATTTTGGTTACACATAGACCATAACATAAAACTCCCTCAAGGAACAGCAGTGTGGCAGAGCTGCTGCCACAGCACCACTGTCACCACTCACACATGATGTTTCCATTTGGATTACAATTTTGGTCACTGAAAATGGACCAATGACTCAAGATACTCACACAGCAACAGTATACAGACCAGTGAAGATTTCAGGGCAAATGTGGATGTCCCCTTCAAGCAGAGGACAACTATCTCATGAAGTAGGACGCTGGGCTCAAGAACTCACTGGGCTCATCCACCAGGCAGGGTGTCTTTTAACTGGGCCAGGTCATGGCCTGGGGCCACTGGGGCTAGCTTGGTGTCATTTTCAAACAAAACACAGCCGTTGCTGGAAGTCCTCAGTCAGTAAAAAGGAAAGCATTACCCGAGAGAACCACAGAAGTGCATAGGAGGTAGAGAAGAGGGCTTCCTCCCTGGGCCTGTGGCATTTGCAGGAACCAAGCTTGGCAAGGTTGCAAGCTCAAGGAACCTGTACAGTGAGGATGTACAGGTGGGAGGCCGCAGGGTCTGGATCTGCTTCAAATACTCCAGGTTAGGTCAGGATTTAGCTCGGTGGCATTGCGCCCATCTTGTGAACACAAAAGCCTGAGTTCAATCCCAAGTACTGCAAAAGACCAAACAAAACACTCCTGGTGTGGGTATGAGAGCACAAGGGGAGAGGAGCCAAGCAACAGGATGGAGAGCATATGATGTTGGAAGGAGGCTTGAGCTCCAGGTAACTTTCTTTCCACTTCTGTGTATGTCTGCAAACCTCCATAAAAATGTTTTTAAGGAAGTGTAAGTGCAACTGTTACAAATTGCTAAGAAGATTCAAAACCAGATACAAAGTTAACAAAGAAGGAAAAGAATAAGCATGTACACAAATATATGAACACAAATATACATATGTGTTGTGTGTATACCACACTGTACATGCACATTAGGTGGATGTGTAAATACATATACATATTGACACTGTACACACCTACAAAAAAAGCAGAAGGGGCTCTTGGTAGACATTTTAATCAGCATTGTAGTGTTAGTTCAGTGGCCTTGGAGACAAGGTGACCCTGTTTCCAGTGTCCCACTGTCTGCTTCTCACCTGGGCCCACATTTGCTAATGTGCCAGGCTGGAAGTTACTCCTGCATTTGTTCAGTTAAGGGTTTGAATTATAGTAGGTACACTGGGTACTGCCCAGAAGTAGCTGCTTATTCGGAGCCACTTGTCCCATGGAGGAGCAGATCGATGCTGCTCTCTTCAGTGTGCCAAGTCCCCTAAGGCAGAGGTGATCCGTGTGATTTCTGGGACTACAAAAGCCTCCTCCTGGGTCTCCAGGAACTCACTGGCAGGACCTGGCTGCCATGCTGTGAGGAAGCCCAGGTGAGCCTGAGGACGAGTCTCAATCAAAAAGGACCAGGCTGGGCGCAGCTCACACCTCTGCCAGGCATGGGAGGAGCCAGCCAGAGTGGATTCCAAAACCCAGCCACGCCACACTTGCTAACTCCCCTGAGGCTGAGCCAAGTTACCCGCCAACTCATCCCAGACTCCCAACTCAATCATGGGTATAAAGGAAACCACTGTTTCAAACCACAAAGTGCTGACTTGGGTTGTACTTGGCTAGAGTTCTCTGGGACAGGTGTCACGCTAACGGAAGGGAAGGCACCACTGCCACTCGCCTGGCTTTATGTCCCTGGAGCTGTGCGGGCAGCTGTGGCCGTGATGCAGCTGGAGGCATGGCAAGATGTGGCCCTGTGACAGAGGAGAAAGACTCCCTTCCCCAGAGCTTCCAGGCAACAGCTAAGATCAAAGCATTTCTTCTTATGCCCTTCAGGCCCAGGGAACATTTCTACTTTTCATTCAAGGGGTTTGTCCCTGGAGCATATAATCAATAGCTCTAACCCCCCTCAATACTCACAGCAGGGCTCAAACAACACAGTGCTTAATTTTCAGAATAAGCAGTTTTTAGTATGCCAAACTAACAAATAGCTCAGCCTCTGAGACTTTGACCCTAAACCACATTGGGGTGATTTTCTTATTTTATCAAAGAAAGAAGGTAAATTATTGCATATTTTTTGGTGGGAGGCAATATAGTACTTGAGTTTGAAATCAGACCCTTCACAATGAGCTACATCTCCAGCCTGTTTTTATTTTTTGGCTTTTGAGACAGTGCCTCACTACAATGCTTGGCTTGACTTCACTTTGTGGTCCTCTTGCCTCAGTTTCCCAGAATGTAGAGATTACAAGGATATACTACTGCACCCAACTTACTGGATACTTTTTTTTTTTAGGTTTTCTGAGACAGGGTCTCGCTTTGTACTTTAGGCTGGCCTTGAGCTCTGCCTCAAACTCACATCACAGCAATCCTCCTGCCTCTGCCTCCCAAGTGCTGAGATTATAGGTGTGAGCCACCATGCCTGGCACTGTGGTATGTGGTACTGCTTGCTGCTGGGCATGAGTCTCCACACCTAGTATTGTATGTAGTTACCAGGGAATTAAACCCGGGTCCTTGCGCTTGCAAGACAGGCGCCGAACCACTGAGCTAAATCCCCAGCCCCTGGATACTTTTTAAAGGACATACAAATACTATAGCAGATACTAACCAGAGGGGAGGGAGGGCCTAGATACAAGTGGAAACACTTGGTCTTCGGCCCCTTAAATGTGACAGACATGATGTGGCACCCACAGGAAACTGAGCATACAGCTCTCTCTAAGATTTCTGGACACATATCCAAGTGTGCTAATCCATATTTTCTTATATCACAAAATACTTGAGGTTGGCTATTATAGTTTATATTTGGATGGTCCCCTAAGGCCTCATGGGGTGGGACCTTTGGAAGGGGGACTGACTGATTACGGAGGCACTAGTTGACTTGCTATTAGAGGTGGTGCCTGTTTGGAAGAGGCGGTCATTCTGGGCTTGACCAAGGTTATCTCGGGCTAGGGATTTAGCTCAGGGGTTTTGGCATCTGCCTGGCAAGCGCAAGATCCCAGGTTTGATCTCTAGTACCACGTGCCACAATACCAGGGGTGGTGGCTCTCACCTGTAATCCCAGCACTTGGGAAGCAGAGGCAGGAGGATTGCTGTGAGTTCGAAGCTAGCCTGGGCTACATAGTGAGTTCAGAGTTAGTCTGAACTACAAAGTGAGACCCTGTCTCAAAAAACTAAAGAAGAAGAAGATGCCAGGTGTGGTGGCTCACACCTGTAATCCCAGCACTCAGGAGGCAGAGGCAGGAGGATTGCTGTGAGTTCAAGGCTGAGCTCAGGGCCAGCCTGAACTACAAAGCGAGTCTCTGTCTCAAAAAAAAAAAGGCAGAGGAAGAGGAGGGGAGGTGGTTATATCTCCCCTCCTGGCTCTTACTCTGACATTCTCTGCTTCCTAAAAGCCAGAAGGTGAACAGCTTTCCTCTGCCTGGATCTTTGGAACCAGCTACTTGTGAACGGAAGCCTCTACAAACTGTGGCCTAAAGTTAGCCTTTCCTCCTTTAAGTGTGGATGTTGGGTATCTCCACGATGATAAAGTGATTAAGACATGGGGTAACCTCTATAAAGAAAAGAGGTTTATTTGCTCAGTTTCCAAAATTCAAGTACACCGCAACAGTATCAGCTTAATTTTTTTTTTTTTGAGACAGTGTCTCTCTGTAGTTCAGACTAGCCCCAAACTCACTATGTAGCCCAAGCAAGCCTTAAACTGACAGCAATCCTCCTGCCTCTGCCTCCCAAACTCTAGGATTACAGGCATGAGACTCCACGCCCAGCATTGTGGTATGTGGTTACCAGGGATTGAACTCAGGACTTTGTGCTTGCCAGGCAGACGTCAGAACCACTGAGCTAAATCTCCAGCCCTCAGCTCAACTTTTGAGAGCTGCACAGCAGATGTACCGCGATGGAGGGAGAACAAGAGATCACACTGTGCAACAGGAACCCCGAGAGAGAACACACCCCTGCTCTCTGGGCCACACCATAGCACAGGGTGTCAGGCCCTCACTGTAATTCTTATCATCAGTGAGTAGGGGCCTCAAAACAACTCATCTTTCAGCTCAGTTTATACTGTGCTGCCTATTAGACAAGCCCTAGACCCTCTGGGCCTTGTAAAAAGTGTGGTGTGGTGTATTTGTCATTTGTCCTCACAGTCCCCTGGCTGGTGGGCTGTGACTGCTTGCTTTATTTTCTCACAAGAAACAGCCCCCATCTGAGACCATGCTTTTCCCACAGTAGAGAGGTAGGATGGTAGAATGCTGGTCATTCTGAGTTCTGCTTAGCAGCCACAAACATCATGGCAGTCACGTGACACTTGCCAGAGCAAGTTACATAGCCCGGCTTGATAGCAACACACAGGAGATGCAGAATCTTCCCGCAAGGCGAGGCAGCAAATATTTGGACAATAATGCAAGCTACCACGGGGCCAGCTGGATGAAGAATTGACCAACGGCAAAAGCTCTTCATCCTCCGCCAGGTCAAACAAGCCAGCGCACTGAGATAAAGCCACAATCGTCAGTGTTAATTTTTAATTGTGCTTTGTCCTCTTTGCGTTCAAACTGTAGTGAGGTCTTTTGTTGTTGTTTTCTGTTGCATTTTTGAGACTAGGTTTCCTAGGTCTCCTAGGCTGCCTCAAACTCTTCATCCCCTGTTTTAGCTTCCTAAGTACCTAGAATGGGATGTGCCACTGTTTTCAACTGGTTTTGTTGTTTAATTAATCTAAGGTGGGTGTTTGGTGTGGTCCACAGAGAAGAAACATTCAAAAAATGGTGTTCTTTTTTTCTTTTCTTTTCTTTTCTTTGGGGAGACAGGATCTCGCTTTGTAGTTCATGCTGGTCCTGAACTCACTATATAACCCAAGCAAGCCTCGAACTCACAGCAATCCTCCTGAGTGTTGGGATTACAAGCATGAGCCACTACGCCTGACACTGTGGTATGTGGTACCGGGGATTGAACTTGAGACCTTGCACTTGTGAGGCAGATGCCGGAACCACTGAGCTAAATCCCCAGCCAAAAAAATGGTGTTTTTCAACAGGAAACCACTCCCTACTCGTGGGGATGTAAAAGAGCAGAGCCACTTAGGAAGATAGTTTGGTGGTTTTGTACAAAACTAAACATCCTCTTACCAGCCCATGGGAAGACTGGAATAGGGCTAATATGCATTTCACCAAGAAAAAGAGTTCCATCTGTATGATCTCCAAGACATTCTGGAAAAGGCAAAACTATGCAGGCAATAAAAGGGCCCTCATTGCCAGCAGTTGGAGGAGGGAGGAACAGGTAGAAGAGAAGATTTCTAGGGCAGTGGCCATACTCCGTGACAACATGTTTGTGGACAGAGAATGTCACACATGCATTCAAACCCATAGTATGTGCGAGTAATGTGCTCTAAGATAAACTATCAAGTTTAGTTTATGATGGGCCGGGGATTTAGATCAGTGGTTCTGGCGCCTGTCTTGCAAGTGCAAGGACCGGGTTCGATCCCCAGTAACCACATACAATACTGGGTGTGGAGACTCACACCCACCAGCAATCAGTACCACAAACCACAGTGCCAGGCGTGGTGGCTCACACCTGTAATCCCAGCACTCAGGAGGCAGAGGCAGGAGGATTGCTGTGATGTGTTTGAGGCAGAGCTCAGGGCCAGCCTGAACTACAAAATGAGACCCTGTCTCAAAAAACCTAAAAAAAAAAGTTTAGTTCAAGAAAATTTGTCAAAAATAAAAATAGATGCCCATCAGCAGGAGACTGGATAAAAAAGATGTGGGGCTTTTTTAATAAAATGAAATATTACCCTGTCATAAAGAATGATAAATTTGAGTCATTTATACTCAAAAGGAGGCACTTTGAGGACCTACTCATAAGTGAAATAAATAGCAGACAGATGTGTAAATACCGTATAATTTCTCTAGTATGAGAAACCAAAACCAAAGGTGCAAATGAATTCTAAAATGTATGATAGGTATTGTGAAATAGAAAGAAAATGTTCCATGGGAAAAGGGTGGATAGAGGCTAGTAAAGAAGGGAAAGAAAAAAATTGATGGTTGAAATGGAAATAGGGCTGGGGATTTAACCCAGTGGTTCGGGCATGTGCCATGCAAGCACAAGGTCCAAGTTCAATCCCCTGTAACCACATACCACAGTGCTGGGCATGGTGCCTCATGCCTAGCATCCCAGCACTCAGGAGACAGAGGCAGGAGGATTGCTGTGAGTCTGAGGCTTGCCTGGACTACATAGGGAGCTTAGGACTAGGCTGAACTACAAAGCAAGATCCTGTCTCAAAAAAAAAGGAAATAAAACTTTTGTATATTGGGGGAAGGCAGGGGAAGGGAAAAAATGTGAATCAAGATGTGTTATGTACTGGTACAAATCCTCAATGTTGAGTGTGATCATAATGTATATATGAAATCTCCAACAAAATCAAATTTTTAAAAATTGAAAAATGTTTTAAAAAATAAAAGTATTAAAAAATGCCCAGACAGTACTCTTAGGAGAGCATCAGGAAAACCACACAGGCCAAAGCCCAAGAGTGGCAGTAGCTGGGTCTATGCTCGGCATCTCCCTGGGTGGCGGTGCTATGTAAGCTGCCTGGCTTTCCTGAGCCTCTCTGTGCCCATCTGTAAAATGGGTGTTCATGCCTTGCACATGAGTTATGAAGAGCTCAGACCTGTGCCATGTAGTCCCCAGGGTCTGGCCGAGAGGGATAGTGAAGCAAGGTATGGCCTGAATTACAGTTTATACCCTAAAGAAGGGAATCAGACCCTGTGGTACCCCTATCTGGGAAGATTTTTCTTAGTCCCGCCCTCACACTGTCACTAGAAACTTTGGGAGCTTCTTAGTACCTGATCCCCCAACTGATCCAATTCACCCACCTGTTCTATCCTGTAGCACCTCCCACCCCACCTCCCGGCCCTGTGGCTCACTAGTTCAGAAGCACCCCAGGCCTCAGGGCCTCGACACTACCTGTTTCCTCCGAGGGCTACACCACTGCCACCCAGTTAATAGGCACGTGCCCCTGTGAGGGCCTCACAAGGGCTTCCTGGCACGCCCTGTTACACACACCAGCCTGCCTTTTGGCTCTTCTAGCTGACACTGATCACTTTCCTATGCTCTGCAGCTCTTTAACTGGGCTTGTTCTACCTCCTGTGACAGAGGAGGCTCTGGGATCGGGGAACTGCATCTTTAATTCTTCCTGCGTCTCTGGTGCCCAGAACGGAATCGGGCACGCACAGGCCCTCCAATACTGGCCATGCCGTATGTCTGCTCCACCCTCCCAACACCCCTCCTGCTCTCCACCTGGCACCATCTCCTCCAACTTCACTCCCTCCTAGGGCTCCCCATTGCCTGCAGACAAAATTCAACTTTTGATCAGGCCCTGTGGGTCCTGGAAGGGAGAGGAGAGGCCCAGCAGGTGTTCCCCGGGCACATTCCCACAACAGTGAGGAGCCCACGGCCCCTCTGCCTGGCCCTGCTGCCTTATCCTGGCCTTCTGGCTCGCTCTTCTTCCCTCTCAGTTTCTGTCCAAGCTGCTCTTGTCCCCAGTTCCAGGTCCTGCCCCACCCCCACCCAGAGCAGTCCCTTCTCAGCTTTTCTCTTGTGGTCCCTGCTTCACTGGTTTACAGTTAACAGCTCTGCTCTGTCTGCCTAGCCTGGTCCATGGGACAGGACACTGGTTTCATCATAGATGCCCACGGTGTGGACTAGGGGCTCCTAAGTGTCCCAAATGAGCCCTCACTGCTTTTGAGAAAGTCACCTTTGAAAGAGACCAGGAAGCTGGGTGGCAGAGAAGCAGCACCTGCAGACCCCCAAGACGAGGGCAGGGCTGAGAAGCGGAGCAATGTATGGAGGCCTGGCACAGCAGAGCCTGCACGCAGAGGGAGGGCTGTGCTTCGAGGACCCTGTCAGCTTCCCGCACCAACAGCAGACACTCACTCCGAGGCCCTGTGTGCCCACTGCCTGTATGCCAGGCTGCTGGGTAACACATCACCCTCCTACCTCTGCTGCCCACATCAGATAGGGCTTCTCCTGGCCCACCAGTGGAAAAGGGGAGCCTCCCCCCACAGGGGCGCTTGGGAGCCTGAAACAGGTCTCCCCAATGTAAGTGCTAGGTACTAGTAAGCTGCCATTGGCCTAGCAGGCCAGCAAGGCCTGCGGCCCTTGGTAGAGCGGGGGTACCTGGCCCCAGCTGGGCCTTGCAGGCAGTCGGGGAAGGTTAAGGTACTTATGTGCCTTCACACACCTTGATGGGATCCACACAGCCCAGCCCAACAACCCTCCTCCCCCTTCTCCTTTTCCCCTCTTCCAAGGCAGCAGCAAAAATACTGCCAGCTTTTCTGGATTTGTGATTTTATGTCACTCTTTCCATTATAAGCCCCAATTTTCAGAGGTTTATAGATCAGTTATTTTTTAAAAATAATAAAAGCAAAATCCTTCCTATTTGACTAAAAGGAAGTACTTTGAAACCAGTAGGCCAGTGGGGTGCCCGCACAGGTTTGGGGATTAGACATGGCCCCCTTTTTTCCCTCCCCTCTCTTCTCTCCCAGCAAAGCCAGGATTTAGCCCACCCTTAGGGGACCCTGGAGGAATAGGGGGTCTCTTCTTATAAAGTGGGGATTTGAGAACTGTCTTGTCTAACCCCTGCAGTGCACATTAGAACCCAGCTCCCTCCGGGTAGTTTCCTTGGAATAAGGGACCCTAGTGAGCTGAGACAGATGCTTATTTTGGACCAAGAGCAGCGTGTGACAAGTGCCCTGCCTGCAGTGAGTGAGCCTGCCTGGCTAGGACTCCCCTCCCCCACTGCTGCAGTATTTGGCCCCCCTCTCTCCCCTCCCACTGCGTCCTGTCTAACTCCCAGCTTTGGCGTGCAAAGGTGGAGAAGCATAAGCACAAGCAGACAGATTTGCAGCATTTTTGGCCTCTTTATTTCGAACCCGGCGGACGAGGAGCCGGGGCAGTGGTACAGACGGCTCAGGAACCATTTTTAAACAGATTTGTCTTCAGGTTTAAAATAATAGTAAGAGAGGCAGCGAAAGCGTGAAGAGACTGCAAGCTAGATGATGGGTATGTATGGAAGCTAGTTTGTGGGCGACCTCTTCCCCTACAGCCCGCTGGAAAAATAAATTTACACTTGCTGATAACCTGATGCGGGTGAAATATAGTGCCTTTGGCATAACCAATAAACCGAGCAGTTGCGTGGCAGAGAGACCCACGCCAAGCCATAAATAGAAAATATAAGTTAGTATAGCTTTAAAAACTTTTTGTACAAATATACATGTTTTTTTATTTTTTTCTCTTTTTAAGCCTTTTATCTTTTTATCTTTTTTCTTTTTTTTTCTTTTTTTTTCTTTTTTTCTTTTTTTGCACTGAGTTTCAGCAGAGATTAAACATTTTATATAAATGACTCTTAAAGCTTTACACCTTGGGACCAGCGCACTCCGCGTGCAGAATACATTTAGGCAAATAGCGATGCTATCAATACATTGCACAGTTTTCAGATTTTAAACACAAAACCGAAGGCTGCTTTGCGGCTGCTGCCACCGGTTGCTGCAAATAAGGTCCCAGCGAGGCCCCGCGCTCATCCATCGTCCGCTGCCCACCAAGCTCCCCGTGCTCCCCGTCGCTAGAAACTGAAGGGAGAAGGGTAATGATGAGTCTGTGGCACGGACCCCGCCCGCCCTCCCCCCCCTCCCCTCCCCCGGGACTCCGGACTCACCTAACTCATCTCAGCCGCTTGCGCGGGGTTTGTTCGGGCGCGCCAACCCCAGGAGGCGCGCCAGCGGGGGGACAGCCCGAAGGAACATCGCCGGATTTGGTCTCAGGCGCAGATCTCTTTCGTTTGGCGAAGAAATCTGCGGGCGACAGCGCGCGTAATGGGTCAGGACCGGGCGGGACGGGAGACTCGAGAGGGGGACGCGAGAGGGCGCGGGGCGCAGGGCTGGGGTGGGGACGCCGTCCCCGCCCGCGCCGAGGTCCGCGGCGGGTCAGCTTTGTTTACGTCGCCGCGCAATGTGCTGTGTAAGCATTTCCCCTTGTCCCGCGGCCAAGCCCCCCGGGGCTGCCGCCGCGCTTAACCCCCTCAGCGCCGCGCTCCCTGTGCCCGGCCGCGCACGCAAGGGACTCGAGCGGCCGCTGCCCAGACCACGCTCCCGGGGGGCCGGGCTCACCCTCGCGACTCGCCCTCCAGAACCGCTGCAGAACGCCGCGGCCGAGAGCGGAGGGGGTGCGGCTGCAGCCGCGCCCTGCGCGCCGCGGGCCCTTTAATGCCACGGGAGGAGGCGGGGACCGAGCGCGGCCCCTGAGTACTGGGGAGAGACCGGCCGGCCGGACAAAGCGGGGCCGGGCCGGGGCGGGGCCGTGCGGGGCTCACCGGAGATGAGAGGCCCCGACGGCTTCTTCAACGCCGCGCCGTTGGCGCCGGCCGCCACGGTGCCGGCCGCGGGACGTCCCGGAATCCCCGCGTGCAGCGAGTCGGCGAGCGGCTCGGGGCCGCGCTGCGCCTGGTTCGCGACCGGCTCGGCGCCGTCCTGAGAGGCTGCGTCCGCGTCAGGGTCCGGGTCCGAGCCCAGCTCGGAAGCGGAGACCGAGGCCGGGACCAGCACAGGGACGAGAGCCGGGGCTACCACCGGGGCCAGCACCGGGGCCACTGCCGGGGCCACCGCCGGGGCCGCGACAGGAGCTAGGGGTGGAATGGGCGCCGGGGCCGGAGCCGGAGCCAGAACTGGGGCCGGGCCCGGTCCTGATGCCGAGGCCGGAGTCGGGGCCGGGGCCAGGACGTTGGGCGCCTGCCCCGGCTCCTCCTCATTCGGGCCGTCGAGGGCCTCAGCGACCGGGGGCTCGCGGGGCGGGATGACAGCCACGAGCACCGGGGGTGGCCGGGGCGCCAGCAGCAGACGACGACAGCGTCCCACCTGCACCGTCTCGCGATAGAAGGCGGGCACGGACTCGCTGTCCACCTCGGTCCACTGCAGGCGCCCGGGGCCCCGGATCGGCACGCCCTCCTTGAAGTTGAAATCCCAGCGCTTCTGGTCCTCGGCGGCCATCTCGGCGAGGCGCTGCTTCAGCTCGCGGCCCAGCTGCTCGTGGTCCACGGGCCCGAAGAGACTACGGCAAGCGCTCGTGCGCGGCATCGCAGGGATGTTTCCACCGTTGGCCATGCGCTCCATTGCCGAAGTGCTGCGGAGGTACACGTCGGACATGGTCGGGATCTGCGCGAACCCAGGCGGCAATAGAGGAGAGGGGAGCAAGAGAAGGAGGAAGAGAGGAGAGAAGGGCGGAGGCCGAGCGCGAGGGAGACCCGCAGAGCCCAGTCCGCGCTTGCAAAGGGGCGCGTGGAGAGAGCGGGCCCGGCGGCTACCTGGCTGTCGGGTGGTGGACAGTTCCCGAGTCTGGTTCGCTGATCCTGTCTGGCTGCAGCCGCGCCCCCTCGGAGCAGCCTGCCTGCCTGCCTGCCTGCTTGCTCGCTAGGGCCTAGCCGGCACCCCTCGAGCACAGCGCACTTGGCCTGTGGAAAGCCTCGCAGCCTGAGCCCCTTTATATGCGCAGGCCCCACCCCCGCGAGCGCGGGCCCCGCTGTGATTAGCATAATGTAGTATTTTCAGTTTCAACAACACCACGACGATTGGCTGGTTACGCGCTGCCCCGCCCCCAGCGGCCCGGCCCCCGCGCACCGCCCATTGGCCGCGCGCACACACCCCGAGCCGGGCGGGGCGCGCGGCCGGGCGCGGCTGATTGGCGGTCGCGAGAGCGCGCCGTGGCGGACAGGGGGGCGGGGCGCGAGTTAAAGGGCGCTGCGGGCGGTAACGTGACACCGCGGCGCCCCGCCCCCTCGCCCCATCCCCCTCGTCTGCCCCTTCCCCCCACCGGCTCCTTTGTCTCTGGCGGGGGCTGCGCGGCGCGGCGCGGCGCGGGCGCCCCCTTGGCTGGCGCGGTGGGCAAGGCCCTCGGCTGACCCGGCGTCCGACCAGGCCCCACTATTCGCCACTGGGCCCCTGCGCCAGCTGACTACGTTTTAACCCGCCGCTGCCAGCTCGGCTCGGGTCCGGCGCAGCCTGCGGCGCCCGTTCTTGAGTGCTACCCGCAAGGGCTCCGCGCACCTGAGGTCAGAGCACACCTGCCGACCTTGAGCCTCGAGCAGGGAGGAGAGGACATTGGTCAACTCCACTCTTGCGCTAAAGAACCATGTGAGGAACTCGTTGGACACCAGAGTCAGCTCCCTGAAGCCAAATCCTTGAGCCCGCATGCCCAGTGGATGGACACAAGCTGAGCCCATCTGTGCTCTCCGGGTCGTTACTGACCGGGTGCGCAGCCCCCTCGGGCTTGGGACAGTCCACTCCAGATACAGCTTCGGGGCAGAGAGACAAACACACGCTCAAACCTGTCGCCCTGTCTCTGAGGCACGGGCCTGCGGGGAGACTCATCTGCTGGTGATGGAGTGCACGACCTTGGGATACCCCATCCCCCTCCAAGCCAAGAACAGTTCCAGGGCTGGGCTGGGGGACCCAGCCGCTCAACAGGATCTTACACGGTCTTCAGGGTCTGACAGAGAGGCCTCCCTCCAGAGACAGGAAAAGAGGCTCGTTGTCCACCCCACTGTCCTACCTCTCCTGGGCTCGCTGTCCTTGCTGGACTCCCCAGGGAGTCCCCGGAGGCAACCGAATCGGAGAGATGAGGGACAGAGTAAAAGGACATTCTTGACTCTGACTGTGGGACCAAAGGTGGTAACTTGTGTGACTTTCTCTTTTCCCTCTATATATTCTAAATTTTCCACAAGCATGAGATGTCACAATTTTTTTATCTTCAAGAATATAGAAGAAACTAACAGCTTTCCAAGGAACCCACAAACCCCTCCAACAGGCATGGTGGGGAGCCGACCTGGAGTCGGAAGAAGATAAGCCGTGTTCCATCCCGCACTCGAGCCATGCCACAGCCACATGGTGGCATAGTGACCACATGGCTCAAGTCTCCTGAAAGTCCCCTGTCCAGGAAGGCGGGCTGGAGAAGACCTGCCTCACCCCACAGCTCCTGCCATGTGCTACACGGGGTGTTTGTGTATCCCCAAGCTCAGCCCTCATGATGCACCCCATGAGACACCACCCTATTTTATGGGAGATGCAATAAAATGCCTGGGTAGTTCCCAGGTTGGTACTCAGGCCACACAGTGAGGACACGGCCCTCCCACTTTCTGGTTTGGCTTCCACTCTGGCATCCTTTCTGCTACACTACCAGCTTAATTACGGGATCGTTATCAGGTACCAGCCTCTCCTGCTCTCGCCCTCTTTGGTGCAGGGGAAGTGCCCTTTATTAGGTCTGTGACTTGGAATTCTACGAGCCACGGTACCAACAGGTCTGTTAGCCTTGGTCCCAGGGGTGGGATCGGGCCCCTTCCCACCTGAGCCAGGATCACACCTGGACAGAGATCCCCAGGAGCTGAGGGCTGGGCCTCAAGAAGAAACCCTCCACTCCAAGGGGCCTTGAAGTAAGCAAACATTGTCTGGGTACAACAATCCAGTTCTGTTTTTGTAATTAAAAATACATCTAAAAGGAAAAAGGAAACAAAAAGAACAATATTTGTATTCTGTTGTTGCAGAGAGCTGAAGTGGGGAGGGGCGCTGGTACCAGAGGGGTGGGCTGGGCTCAGCAGGGACCCGTTTCCTGGGCTGAGTGCTCCCCCTTCCGCCCGTATGATAGTGGGGGGCACTAACCGGCAGCCCTTGCTCCAGGATCCCACACCTGGTCCCTCGGAACAGTATACATGGTTTTCCTGTGATTCTCACCCAGCAAGCGAAGAAAGACGGAGAAAAAGCAATGTGCGAGCTCAGCTTCTTTGCTTTCCTTTGAGTACACCGGGAAGACCACACTTTCCAAGCCCTCTGCGTCCAGGTGGGGCCCCGAGACCGGTTTAGACCGGGAAACTCGGGCAGAAATGCGGCCACTTCAGATAGTCTGAGTGCTGTCCAAGCAGTCCTGCTGCTCCCCCTGCTGGCCAGACAGGGAACCCGCCCGCGGACAACAGGAGCCCCAACAGCACGTCCCTCGCTCGCATGCATTGCCCAGGAAGGCACTGAGAAATAGCCTGTGTCTTAAGCCTCTGACAGTGAGGAATTGTTTCTTTGGTGGCTTACATTACGAACTCTGGCTAGCACTTATGGTAGGCATATACTTCTGCAGGCACCGGTACATGAAGAAACCTACCAGAGGAGATTAAATCCTCGTGGCAGACCCGAGTGGTCAAGGCAGAGTCAGTTCACACTATCCAGTTTCTCTCCCAGGCTCCGCCTGAGTCCTGAGCTCTCAGGCAGGAAAGATCCACAAATCATCACAAATATGGCCCCAGCCTTCCCGGAGGCTTGTTCTTGGGGGAAAACTGATGCAGTTAAACCAGCTCAGCTCTGGAGGAGCCATACATGTGCCTGTCCCTGCAAGGCCCCCACGACTAGTCAGTCCAGCTGCAGAAACTGGTTTCCCGCGGGAACTTCAGACGTGCGGAGCTCCCAGAGAACGAGCCGCGGAGCCTGGCAGCCCTAGTCCTCGTCTTTGGCTTCTTGCTGCCCCCTGGTGGCGGATCTCTGCACCAGCACCTCACCTGGCTGCCCAAACTCCCTTTCTTGCCACAACGGTGGTGCACACTGCTTCCCTGGCACGGCATCTCCGGTAAGATGTATGCTTCACTTCGCTCCCGAGACCAGGAATGGCTGTTCTGCTTCAAGCCTCCCCGGTCCGAGGGCCCTAAGGAACCTAGAGTCGGGGATGTGGGGTGCCTGGCATGGGGTGACTAAAGATGGGGCTGGGACCCTTCTCACCCAGGTTCAAACTGGCTTCAAGCTGGTTTCCTTTGTTCAGAGACCCTCAACTGGCTTTTCCAATAAATTAAGGCCTTGAAAGTTTTTCCATCACACCGTGGACCACATGTCATCTGTCATGATAGGAAGCTGGGACGCGCAGTCGCCAGTCGCAGCGGGGGCTGGACGTCACCTACAGCTGTTCTGAGAGCCCCCAGGGCAGATGAGCGCGTCCTGGCTGTCCGCAGAGCAGGGCCCAGTGGGCCTCCTAAGTCCTGCGAGGTGCCATCGGGGTCTGTCCCTCCCCAACTGCCGTCCAAGTGACGCCCTCTCTGAAGGGACTAAAAGGGCATCACAGACATGACAACCCAGGTGTCTCAACTCGCGCTGCTCAGGGACCCACCCTCTACAGGACTGGGCTTATTGCAATGTTTAATCCATCCGACGCCCTGGAGAGGGAGAAGGCCTTTGAGCCTGTTGTTAGGGTTCTATCATGGGCTCAAAGAGTTCAATCAACCGGCTCTGGATCACCCAGCAGTCAAGAGGCAGAGACTCGAGGCTGGATTTGCCTGTCCCCCGGCCCTGAGCCCTCCCAGGGGACTGGAGGCGTACATCCCCACAGACTCTGCCCCGGGATTACTGCCTCAAGCTGCATCGCTTAGCAGGGGGCACTTGGGCCGGCCGCCTAGGGGAACGTCGGGGACCATGCACCGGCTCTCCGCCTTGGGCTCGCTAAACTAGGATGAGGAGGTCCGAAGGGTGCGGGGAGTCACAGATTAACCAGCCGGCTCCCTGCAGCAGGCAGCGCCCGGCCGGGTTTAGCGCGAGCTACGCAAACGCGTCTCCCGCACCGGCTCCCGCGCCGGCTCGCCTCGCCCCGCCCAGGACGTCCTGTTCTGGGGCTTCTGCCAGGCACGTCCTGGGAAGGTGTCGGCCTCCCTGCGGTGACGGGGCCGCACGCGGCACTAGCTCCGATTACAGGGGCTGCCTTGTGCTGCGGTCCAGGCCAGGGGTCCTCACTCCCCTGAAATGGGCGGGAAAGACCGGCGGGAACAAGGGACCCCCGCGGACAGGGGCAGGTCCGGCCAGTGCAAGGGCCCTCTTCGGGGTGTCCTAAGGAAACCCAAGACCGCCGGTCTTTCTAGGCTCCTCAGGAGTGGGAAGTGGGGAGCAGGGCCCAGTGCGCCTAGGAGTGGGAAGGTTCTACAGGGTACAGGGACCCTGTCACGCCCTCTCCAGCCAGCTCGGAGACCCTCAGCCTTTCCTCCTCCCAGCCGTGGGACACGGGTTCCAAGGTCCCTCCCTGGTTACTTTGCTCACTTTGCCAGGGAAATAGCATAAAAATAATAATCTGGTGAAAGTAGAAGCCCCCTTCACTTTTTATCAGAGACAGTGGGGACCCCAGACCCCTCCAAGCCAGAACTCCATGTCCTGGTGTGCAGAGAAGCCCGGGACCAACCTGAAACACAGTGGAGGGGTCCCTCCTCCCCCTACTTCTCGCCTCCCGCACAGGAAATAAGGCGCATCCTGTAGTGACAGAGGCAAGACAAGCAGATGGTCAGCTCTACGGGTGCTGGGATCTAGAGGAAAGGGGGCTTCTCGGGCCCTAGGAAAATCTCTAGACATCAGTAATGCCTCTACTACTTGGTGTGACCTATGCAGTAACGTCCCTGTGCAGGAGGCTGAGGCAGGGAGGTGAGCTGACTTAGCAAGACAGGAAGGTGAAGGCGCAGGCTCCGCCCTGGGCTGAGCCCCTCCCACTGGACTGCGCGGTCAGGCCCTTCACCTCTCCGTCCGTTCTTTTTTCCTTTCTTCATCCCCTACCTCTCACATCCAGCTAAGTCAGTTTGCCGGGCCCAGAAGGACTGGCTTCTCCTGACCAGACGCCCCTGGCCCCAGCAAGGCTGCTCGGAGTGGGTTCCTAGCAGACAACAGTGCCGCCCTCCCTCCCTTCCCAGGTGGCAGATCCGCCTGGGTAAAGACTGCCCCATCGCCAGAGCCCAACACTGGACTCTGCTGCCCCCTGGTGTTCATAGAGGGCAGAGCAGGAGCACAGCTGCCCGTCCTGGGAACACAGACAGCCGCTCACCACGCTGCCTCCCCATTTGTGCCCCAGCGAGGGCTTGGCAGAGGACCTGCTCTCTGAGACTCAGGGCCCCCTCAAAACTAAGATGGGGTTCTAAAGAGTAGGTAACCCAGTGGTATGGGAACACTGACAACGACCTAAAAGATTATAGCTGGACACAGACTTTGGAAGGAGGAATAAATGTGTTATATATAGTTTATACATTGTCACAGTCAGTAGAGCTGCAGGCGGGGCCAGATGGTGGCAGAGATGCATGCTCCCCAACAGAGGGGCAAATCCACAGGCTCTGGAGTCCGGTGGGGCCTCTGCCTCTTACTGGCTGTGTGTCCTTGGGCAAGTCGTTAGCCTCTGTCTCTGCTTTCTCCCCTGGGAGGTTCCCCCATCTACTCTGGCCCCTACCGGCATCTTCCTGGCCCCTAACCCCTGCTGGGCTTCCAGGAAGAGAGACAGGAAGAGAGGTCAGTGCTCAAAGCAGCGCAGTACCCAGCTACAAGAGGCAATAGGGCCAATCGCCTGTGGAGGCATGGGCCTATGAGGGCTCTTGGCATGCCATGTTTTCTGAAGGGATTGGCAGGTAAGAGGAATGTTCCAGACCAAGGCCAGGGGCCCGACCCACCTGGGGACAGCATAGTGGGTGCCATGGGCAGGGACAGAGGGCTCCCCTGTAGATGGGGCTCTCTCAGGCTGCTTTGGTTTGTACCATGCTCCACTCATTAGTGACTTCCAGGTGTGAAACCCACAGACAGCTATCAGCTTCCACCCTGTCACACACACACACACACACACACACACACACACACCCCTGCTCACGGGGCTCCTTTCCTCCCCAGGTCAGACTCTGAATCACACCTTCATGTGCCCAGCTCAGCCGCAGCCCAGGCTGCCAGCTCCACATCCTGTCCTGGCCCTCAGCTGCCCCTCACTGCCAACACAGTCCTGTTCTTTGCCCTGCTCTCCCCACCTCCCGTCCCCGTGGGTTAATGGGGGACTCTCACCAGGCTAGCTCTCAGCCTACACTCTATCCATCAGGGCGGCTCCTCCCCATACAGAGGAATGAAATCTGCTCCTCACTTCCGCCACACACCAGGTCAGACCAAGGGAGCGCAGTTCAGCACCTGGCACGGGGCCTGCACACATTAGATGCTCGGTGCTCATGGGACGATCCAAGTGTCTTTGTAGCCACGGCCAGCCATCCAGGCCGTGTGAGCAGCACTGCCCTCACCTGGACATGCTCAGGAATCCTAGCCCCAGCATGCAATAAGCAAAGAGATCCTTCCGAGGACACTGGCCACATGCTACAGTTCAGCCCCTGTGGGAACTGGGGTCCTCCTCTCTACCGCCACAGACACCCCACATGCCCAGCCCCACAGTGACACCCAGTTTCCTGGACACTCGGTCTTCCTGTGGTCAGGCTGGATCGGCCCCCAGCAGAGCATCCACGGTGTTTCACCAAGGAAAGTGTGGAGGGGCCGCGTGAGTGGTTGGTATCACTGGCCCATAGCGCAAGCCGCTTCCTCTAGAGGCAGAAGTCTAAAGGTCCAGGCTTCCTAGTGCTCTTTGCTCTCCCAGACTGAAGGGCAAATTTCCCACACTCCCTCACAACCAGGAAGTTTCCCCGCCCCTACCGACCCATTCATGATAAAAACAAAAGCTAGGATTTCTCCTGCCCAACCAGTTCCCTCCCACCACAGGCCCTCCTTGGCACCAGAGGAAGAGGCTGGTAAGTGGCCCCTTCCTGCTCACCCCATGAATCCTGAGGACCCCAGGATTCTCCTGCCAGGCTCTGGGAAGTTTCAGATGCTCACTCAACCCCTCCAGCCCCTGCCCAGAGACCTCAGAGGCCAGGGATAGTCCAACCTCTGGCCAAGCTGGTGAGGAGCAGCCAGACCTGGGAAGCTGCTGTCCAATCAGTGTTGGGAGTTTGGACCTCCATGGGGATGAGCTAGCACCCTACTCTGAGCACAGAACCATGTGGGACTCGAGTCCTCCCCAGAGGGTCTTGAATGGGAGACACCCTGATTCCTGTCACTCTGCCCTCCGGTCCCCCAAGGCCAGCCCTGTGCATCCTTCCGGACCCCTGCCTGGAGCTGGTTCTGCCCTGGCTCTGGGCTCTGCTTGAACCCATCTTCCTCACGTCTCTGAGCAGAGGACCTGGGTCCTGCCCTCCTCACATGCGAGCACATTTTCCCCATTCGCTTTGTTGGCTCTCGACTCTTCCTCAAGCAGTGCAAGTAAACGGAGTCCTTGGGGACATCAAATTTTGGGGCCTGCAGACCTCAAACTACCTGGCTGTCTCTAACTCCAGCTCTGTGTCCGCAGCTTTCTGCTGTTGAGCTGAGACTGAGACTTGGAACAGGGACATTACTTCTGACCCTCAGCCTGGTCAATGGCAGGTGATGGGGCTGTGTCTCCAATGAGCATTTAGCGACACTCATCTATCTGGAGAACTGACCCCAAAGCCCGTGTACTCCTTCCCTCCCCTCCTCCAGCAGGGACTGGGGTGTGAGCAGCACGAAGTCTTGCGACCCCGTGTGGCATGCATCCCCAGCATCCTGGGGCAAGGGTGTGGGGACATGGTATCAGAATGACACTGGGCAAAGCGAACCAGGGAGTTCTCCACAGCCACGTGGTGTGTAGAGGGACTTGGAGAGGCGCCCGGCAGCGCTGTTCCTAGAAATGCTCCTGTCTGTCCCTCGGAACAGCGCAGGACCTTGGGAGCTAAGAGGCCTCTTGCTTCTCTGTTTATTCCGGTCGGCCCTAAGCTCCGCCCCGTCCCTCCTCCCCCAACAACAGTCGGTGCTCCTCCAGCGGTCTGAATCTCTGCGTCCAACCGGGACCAAAGAAACTATCGCTGACAAAGCCGCCCGCGGGAGCCAAAGCCGGCTTCGAGCCACCCGGCCGGGCAGGGAGTGGGCGACAGGTGAACGAAATCTTTCAGGGCGTGCCAAGTTTGCCAATGAGTGCGCAGAGGTCGGGCGCGAGCGCCCTCAAAACTAAGGCGCGAGGAGCGGGTGGGGCCATCCGAGGGCGGGGCCGGCTCGGAGTGGGCGGGGCGGGCCCAGCGGGCCCACCCTGAGTCACCCCCCAAAAGGGCGGGGCCCGGGATCACCCTGGAAGAGCAGGTGCCTTAAGTCGCCCGGGAGGGCCTACGCCAGTCCAGGGAAGGCAGGTACTGGAGATCACCTGAGCGCGGGAGCCCTCAGGTCCCGAACTCCCTCCGCGCCCCAGCCTCGGGTTGGGGAGTCGGGGCGTCCGGGAGGCCTATCACCGTGCGCTGGGCTGGGCAGGACGCGGGCAAGCTCCCCCGGCCCTCGTGCTGCTGCTGCATCTAGGCAGGTCTTGGACTTTGGAATCAAGCGTCCACTGGCAAAACGTGGGAGACCTCACTGAGGCTGCATAACCCGGTTGCTGTCAGGTTTGGGGGAACAGAGGATCAAGGGAGGCGCCACCCTTCCGTAGTGAGGCAGAGGTGCTGGGGGAGCCTGGACAGCACTGCTCCCTGTCCCCAGCCCCGCAGCACTGGAGGTACTCCACGCTCTACTGCAGACCCCGAAAGGAAACCACGGTGGCCCTAAGAAGGCCACCTGCAAGGTTTGCCAAGTCAGTCCCTTGTCCCCTGAAGGTGCCATCTCAGCAGAAGTCACCAGCCACTCTGGGCCTGAGTTTCCTTCAGAAACGGGCATGGCACCTTCCTTTCTGTGTAGGACATTTAGGGGCTGGGCCAGCTTACACTCCAAGGCTGGGGTGTCCCCGTCTCCCCTGCCCTGGAGGCTGTGTGGGGAGACCAGGACTTGTCAGATGTTAGTGGGGGGTGGGGGGTGTGCCGCTGACCCATTCTCCAAGCTCAGAGCCCTGGAAAAGATTTGCAGGGGTTCCGGCCCTGCAGCCGGCCTCCTACAATACCCTCTCACCCGCCTCTAGCCTGGTGACTCAGCACCTTTGCCCACAACAGGACTTTTGCCCCTTGCCTTCTTGGGAACCTCTGTGGATCGGTCAGATCCGTCCCGGGCCTCTCTCCAGAGCCCCCCAGGCAGAATGCAGGGAGCTGCAGCCCGAAGGCGCCACCCGTCCGGCCACACAATGGGTACTCAGGCCCGGCCCAAGGTCATCTTACTCACCTACCTGCTGGCCGCGGTGGACCTCACCTGTCTCTTCATGCAGTTCTCCATCCTCCCGGTGAGTCATCCCGCAGCCCATACCAGAGGCCCCGAATCTCTCCTGCTGTGACTGCCTGGGGGACAGATGGACTAGGACCCCCAGGTGGACCTCAGGCCACACTTGAGCTGACTAGACTCTGCTTGTCAACCCTTCTCACACGTCCACTCCTCTGGCTGCCCAGCACTCCAGGAGAAGCCTCCCGGAGCTGCCCCACTGCCCTCCACGTGGCATGCCTGGCTCTGTTCCTCCTGCTGGATGCCAACTGTCCACCTAGGGCCTTTGCCCTATTGATCCTCTGCCAACCACCTGTGCAGCTCTTGCCCCCGCTCTGCACGGGCCTTGTGCAGGTCACCCCTCCAAACTCCTTCCTTGCACCTGCTGGGAACCTCAGTATCACTTCCCCACACCCCATCCTGCTTCACTTTCCTCATTTTCCCTGTCCTGCTTATTTCGTGTGTCCTCTCTTGTTAAATTTCTCTCTCCCCTATGAGATTGTGAAGGCAAGGGTGAGCGTGGCCTGGCTCACAGCAGGCCACCCAGTGGTTGTTGTGGCTGCTGGTACTTACAGCCCTTCAGCTCTGACTCATTCTGTACTCTGTTTTTCACTCAACAAACATCTTTGGCCCATAGAGTCTCAGCTTCCGTGGACAAAAACACCCAAGGGAGTGTGAAGGAACCTCTACTCCGAGGTTCTTCTCTGTCTAGCCTTGGTGAGGCCCTGGACCACAGGCTGCTTCTTTTGAGATGAGGTCTCCCTTAATCACCCCAGCTGGCCTTAAACTTGATCCTTTTGCCTCAGCCTCCCTAAGAGCTGGAATTATAAACATGTACCACCATGCCTGGCTGCAAGTCACCTTCAAAAGTTCCTCTGGAGATTCCCTAGGCCCAGGCTTGATGACCTGCTCTAGACTGGACTCGGGGTCCACAAAGAGTGTCCCTTGACCCCCAGAGTGGTCAGCAGGCCATTGGACAGAACCCAGGTGCCAGTCTTTCATGCACATCTCCCCAAGAGTAGGGACACTCGGAAACAAAGTCACAGCACCAAGAAGTGAGGTCCAAGCCTCAGCCTTGCAAGCCCAGCCAGGCCCAGAGCCTGCCTCACCCCAGGCATGGGGATCTGAGCGAGCCAGGCCCAGGCGTCCAGGCCTGGGACCTCTTTGCAACTGAAGCCTGCAGATGACCTTGGTGTCCGGGCAGGCACTTGGACTTTCTTTGTCATGACAGGGTGGTGCCTGTCCCTCCGTCACTTGCCACATTGGTGCAGGGAGGAGGGAGCGAGCATGTGTGCCCTCAGGGCAGCGTGAGGGGTGATGCCTGTGGCAGAAAACATGATGCAAGGTTGAACTATGCAAAGGAAACCTAAGTGACAGGGAGGCTGAGGGGCCTGAGAGCCCATGGATACAAGGCAGTTTGGGGATCAGAGAGATGCGGCTGAGAAAGCAACACTGGAGCCAAGGCTTGAAGGAGACTGGAGAAGCATAGCTGGTGCAAAGGTCCTGGGGTAGAGAGGGAGGGTTCAAGTCAGAGAGGGCCGCATCCACCAGAGGCTATGACAGGACTCCAGGGTGGTGGCCGCACTGAGTCGAGGAGTTGATTTCAGGTGGTGGAGGGCCTCAGGGTGGCAGCACGGGTCAGAGGTCTGGGACTCTGCAATGTGGACACAGCCACTGCGGGGCTGACCCTGGAGTGAGCAAGAGGGAGAGATGCACAGAGGTGGCTGAGAAGGAGACCAAGGACAGAGTCACAGAGGAAGGAAGAGCCACCGAAGTAGATACTACTGAAGTAGGAGGTGTCCTGGAACAGATGCAGAGCCAGCTGCTGGGAGAGCAGCGCCCACAGTAACCTGGAGGAGGCAGCGGCAGGTAGCTCCTCTGAGGACACCTGCTCCAGCCTGGGCTCAGGGACGCAGGCATGCATCATGGAGAGGAGGGGAGCATCATAGGAGGGGAGCGTGGAGAGCCCTGTCCTGGGGGCAGTGAGAGCCCCCACAGAGAGGGCCGCTGGGTAGATAGGTCTGGGGTGGAGTTCAGCTGCGCAGGGCAGCAGGGTGGGGAAGGAAGAGAAGAAGGATACAGGGTTTGGAGAGAGAGGAGAAAGTGGGGTACAGCAGGATCCAAGGAGAGGAAGTGGAGGGGAGGATGGGGGTCCACAGAGCATAGACCAGAGAGCCAGGGCTCAGCCTGTCCCAGTGGAGTCTATAGGATAAAGCTAAAGGGACAGAATTCAGGGAGTGTCGGTGGATCCAGGTCACCAGTTGTCCTTGGGACCCTGGCTGCTCTGGGAGGGCAGTGTGAGCAAGGACGGGTGGGGAGAGAGAGGGTGGTGCTGGGGACTGAATCTCAGGGCGCTGCCAGGTGTGAGATGGGGGAACTCATTGTCTCAGGTTCTGGAGGCGAAGTCCAAGAGCAAGGACAGTACGGGCAGCTGGGCGAGCTCTCTGAGGGTCTTTCCCACCTCTTCTGCCTCCTGGTCGGCCGGACAACCCTTGGCTGTTGGCTTCATCTCTACCTCATCTTCATACTTCTTCTCACGATTCTGCCTCTGTGTCCATGTCCAGTTTTCCACTCTGAAAGGACAGCTGCCCCCGGTGATGTCCTCACTTCATCTGGGCACCTCTGTGAAGACATTGTTCCCAGATAAGGTCACGTTCTGAGGTGTTGAGCCTTAGGGCTCCACTTTAGGAATTCGGTGGATGGTTCCATAATAGGTGGGATCACAGGAAAGAGAGGCAAGGGGCTCAGATGTGGAGGAAAGTCACAGAGGCTGAAGGCAGAGGGCAGGACGGGGTCGGGGCCTGGGGTCCCAGGGACTCCTCCCTTCCACAGTGAGATGCTGTCCTGGCCCTGTTCCTTCCTGATGGCATCCTCCAGGAAGGAGCTGAGGACTGGAGCAGCGGACCACCTCCTAGGGGTCATTGAGGTGCGTGGGAACAATCTCTTCTTGGC